>PVJI01005547.1:0-95173 GCA_004026765.1 Micronycteris hirsuta
AAGAGTTTCTTATAATGTCACATGTATCCTGGACTCAGGCAAGAGCAGGCATCCTCAGATATTCAGTGACTGCATGTTCTGACTACCACAACACATCCCCTACGTGCCTGTCACCTTAGTCTCCATCAGAGGACCAGGTACACCAGATCATCCATCATCACTTGTCCCCCTGCTCTTGTAAATGACAGCCTTCTCAAAGCTCGGCTGGAGGTCAGATAAATGTTCACCCTGCAGCCCTTTACCTTGTTATAACTGTCTCTTTTACCTTCCTCCACAACACAGATCCTCCAAAGCATATCTTTCCATTTTCCCACTTATGACTGTTCTTTGGGCTCTCCTGATATCCCAGCCACTTCCCTCAATGTATTGCTGACTTTATCATCTGGCTTAGTGTGTGTGTGTGTGTGTGTGTGTGTGTGTGTCTGCCACAACCATTACCTTCATATTTGGAAACTTCAACAATCATGTAGATTATTTATCAAGTGCGCTGGTCTCAGGTCTCTGACCAGATTAGCTTTTTCCTCTCATTCCACTGTAGACATCCACTCCCATACATACAGACTGGACCATGTGCTTACCAATGACCACACACCCTTCATAAACTCATTCCCAACATCCCACTCTTGAACCAATGCCTCACAATGTTCAGCTCATCTCCTGTAGTAGCAATGAGCTCAAACTTCTTTGGCTCCACTGGGACAGTGAAACATGATAAACTGGCAAAACGCCAACCCTAGCTGAATCTGCCAGCTGTGTTTCCAAAATCTGCCAGATTTTTCCAAAATCTGCTGGAAAAATCACACCCTTACTGACCACACTCATTTTAAATTTGTGCACACAGGTCTTAAATGGACACTCAAAACTGCCAGACCTACTGTGCCTCTCTAGTGAATCCAACCCCCCACTTCGCAAGATCACTACTTACATCTTCTCTGTTCTCAAGTCCCCCATACTTGCCCTACATTATTATCTCCGCATAACTTGCAAATTTTAATAAGGCAAACAGACATTAACAAACAAGTGCCCTTACTTTTTCTCTTCATTATTCTTACCTACATCTGCCTCCTTTTCCATTAAAATGAAGACTGCACCCGCACTCCTGTTAAGTCCCCTTCTCAGTATGCCCTGGATCCCATCCCAGCGCACCATCTCAAAGTCCTTACTTCTGCAGTTACCTCCTGTCTCTCCAGCACTACTGACTCCTTCCTTTACGCGGGCTCCTTCCCAGCAGAACACAGCATACCTTAAGATCTCTCTTCAAAAATCTACTGTTTTTACCCCATATTTCTACCAACTACTATCCCATTATCTCACTTCTCACAGCACAACTCTCCAAAGAGTTATCTATATTCACTGTCTCCACTTCCTTGCCTATGATTCTATCCTCAATAATATCTTATGCAAATCAGACTTTCTTCCCTACAACTCAATTGAAATAACTCTCTTCAAAGGCAATCACGACCTATGTCTTGTCATAACCATGTCAAGTTCTCTGACCTCACCTTACTCAAACTCTTGACATGGTTGACCTCATGTTCTCTATGGAACACATTCTTCTTTAGCCTAGAAGTTAAGACTGAATTATGTTCCCCAAAATTCATAGGTTGAAGCCCTATCCCCAATGTGACTGACCTGGAGATGGGACCCTTAAGGATATAATTAAAGTTAAATGATATCAAAGGGATGAGGGCACTAATCCAATAAGACCGGTGTCCTTATAAGAAGAGAAAGAGACACCAGGAACATGTGTACACAGAGAAAAGTCATAGACAGACACAGCAAGGAGATGGCCATTTGCAAACCAAGAACAAAGGCCACAGGACAAACCAAACTTGCTGACACCTTGATCTTGGATGTTCAGCCTCTGGAACAGTGGGGAATGCATTTCTGTTGTCTGAGCCACTGAGGCTGCAGCATTTTGTTACGGCATCTTGAGCAAACAAACACACTAGCGTACATAGTTTTGCGTACATTTGAAATGGAAGTTATCTGTCCTGAAATTTGTTTTTATAAAACATTAGCTATACATGGAAGACTTTCAAAATAATATCTACGGGCTCAGCCTTTTCTGTGAGCTCTCGGCTCCCAGATACAACTGCTCTCAGCTTCTCCGTTTAGATGTGACAGGAATCGTAAGCATACTGTGATCGATACGGAAAAATGACTCATTCCCTAAAATCTCCTCTAAGTCGTTTTTATTTTCACATGTATTATGACCGTCCACCAAGTCACTCAGTCCAAAGTGTAAAGGTATCTTTGAGTTCTTTGTCACTCACCACTCATACCTTGTCTGATAGCAATAATGTCGACTCATCTTCCAAAATGTATCTGAAATCTTTACTGCTACTTCTGTTTAATCTTTACTACTTCCTACTTCTCTTCATCTTTATTGCTAATCCAAGCCAATTTCTTACCTTGCCTAGGCCACTGCTTTAACCTCTTCAACGGTCTCATTCCCATCATTTTGTTCACCTACAATACATCTTCCACATAGAAACTGGACCTGGAGACTTTCAAAGCACAGCCTAGACTGCATTACTCACAAGCTTAAGACCTACCAATACCTTTCATTATATTCCAAGTTATCCACCATATCCGAAAATGTCCAACATGATGTAGCCCCATCTTCCTCTCCAGAGGTAAACTTTTGTTGTTTTAAGCTCCTGTGACCTGGGGGTATCTTTCTAACCAAACCATAATGTTGCCTATACTGACATATATCACACGTTATTACTGAAATTAAACTTTTTTTTATGTTTAGTTCTCCCCTGATTGGAGGACACGTTTTTGAGGGTAAGGACTACCTATTCACTAGTGTATCCCCTGTGCCTGAAACACTGTCATTTCACAGGCAAGCAAATATGTGTTGGCTCTCTAGTTTATTAAACTGTGTTCATGAACGTGACTTTTTCTTCAGGCGAAAGTAAGACTTCCTCCTTTCTGACCCAAATCTCAAGCTTTTGGAGCAGGCCCCATGTCCAATCCGCTTCACAGGTAAAGAGCACTGGCCTGCCTTACATACTCAGCCACATTTAGGACATAAAAAGATAGTTAGAAGTCCGGGTACAGACATTTACCTGGGAACACTAACGAGACTGGAGAAGGACAGGAATCTGATGGAGACACATCTGCTGCACTGGGAGGGAGGAAGTGAGGAGCAGGCAGGACGGACAGTATGCCTCCCTCGCCCCAGGGGCGGGAAATAAGAGGGGAACTTCAAGGCTGGGCTCTGGCTTTAGAGTCACATTGATGGCACCAACAAGGGAGATCGTCCCAGTGAAGACCAGACTGTGAGTGAATGAATTAGCTGTTCCTCTTCTCCTGGGGAGCGGGGTGGGGGGGGCAGAGGGGAGTAAAGCAGAAGTGTTCCCTCCAATACTCTTCTTTGAGGAGCGGGAGCAGATACATCTGTTTTGAGGCCAAGGACAAGATATGTAGATTGGAGGAGAGAAGGTCCACTTTCAACAGCAAAGAACCAACTCAAAATAGACTCTCATCACAACTTCATCTGTTTCTGGACCATAAGGCTAATAATGACATTGTACTTGACTAGGCACAGTATGGGGGGGAGGGGAAGAGATGGATCCTAGATGAGAAGAAGGCTTTGAGAGTGAATTTGTGTTGAATAGTTTTTAGACTAACTTCTGAACATTTTAATCTGCATTGACTCATAAAAGGATATAGGACAGGTAATATTAAGACGCAAATAAATGTGAAAGGAGAGATTGTATTTATATTCCACTTTAACTAATCTTTTCTCTTTTGGACAAAATAAAAATTAATGTCTAAGAAAAACATGGAAGTGAGTTCTTTAAATAGTACATTGAATATGAAAAAGAAAAATCCCTGGGCACACCACCAGGCCCCATGAAAGCTGACATGCCATTTTAGAATAAGTTTGCTTTGTTTAAGCTAGATTTGCATCTTAGTAGAAGCTTACAGGCATGTAACCTGTGAGGGGATGGTTGCCATGACAACATTAATGAGCCTGTCCTATGACCAGAGATAGCATGAAGAGAACATGTTTGTGTTGCCACTTATTATCATATCGGTCTCTGCTTTCTGGACAGGAAGAAGCTGAAAAATCACTCTAACAGAGGGAAATATTTATTAATAGGCTTGTCGTAAGCCATTCAAACTTCGAATAAGTAAGAGGAGAATGTTATAGCATTAAAAAATAGATAAAGGTCAGCCTAAAATCCATTTAGATACAAAGTGTTTTATGTTTATTATGGGCTACTGCTATGAAGCTGGATGCTGTTTTCTAACAAATAAAGTGTCAAATTTATCATTAATATAGCTTGGCCTGAAATATATGCTTGTATAATCTTCCTCATTGAAAGGTTTCAAAGCTATAATTAAATCAGTAACCCTTCATATGCCTTTTAATTGAACAGTAAGAATTCATCAAGCACTATATATTTACCAATTATTATATTCCTGTAGTATACTGGCTTTTTAGTCTCAGATCAAAATCCCACATGGAGTATCTATATTTAAGTTGAAAAAAGTGAAGTACGGAGAGTTTGGGTAGGTGGGCAGCACAATCTGTAAGTGGTGCTTTGAATGCCACCTGGGTACGGAAACAGTGGTTTTGACCTGTTATCCCCTCCCCACCAACACCACTCCCCTCCCCCACCACCCCAAGGGCTCAATATCTGTGAGTTATCTATACATATCATTTGAAGAGCAAGAGAAAGTCCCTACCCTCAAGAGGTGGTTAATTCAGTCGGATAAGATTTTTCATTCATTTAGAAGAAATTTAGTTGAATTATGAGTCCTGAGACCAGGATTCATGGCCCAGATCTGACACTCACTGGCTCCATGTTCTTAGTTAGGAAAAATACATACTATTCTTATGCTTTGGTTTCCAGACACTACTATTTAATAAAATCCAAGTCACTAGTTAGACCAACGCTCTGTGGAAATGGACTGGGCTAACTCAAAAATAGTGAGTGTCCTGTCGTAAAAGAGTATTCAACAAGAAGCTGAATGACCACATAACTGATAGTTCTGCATTGAGAATGGGATTTAAAGAAAGTAGGATGTAGATTTCTGTTTGAATATTTAAAATTGACTATTGGGAGATGTGTTAAAATCTCAATTGTGACTGTGGATTTCTCTATTCTTCTAGTTCCATTAATTTTTGCTTCCTGTATTTTAAAGTCATATTCTTACTATAATCCATTTAGATACAGATTTATGATGTGCATATTATACTGTTGGATTGAATCCCTTTTTATTTTGAACTATTCTTTTGTAATTCTAACATTCTAAATATTCTTTAATGGTGCTTCCTACCTAGAGTTTATTTTAATATTTTTATAACTATATCAGCCTTTCCTTGCATGTTCTGTCTTTTTTGATCATTATTCTCTCTCTTTCTCTCCCTCCCTCCTTCCCTTCCTCCCTCCCTCTCTCCCTATCTTCTGAAAAACTGTAGAAGAAATAATTCTGCCCTCCAGAGATTTCAACCTCCCTCACCAAAGTGCTCCTAAAAGGGTGACCAGTTATATTCTGGCACCAGATTTCTCCTAAGTACTACAATATTGTGGGACATTTCATTCTGCCTTTACAAGCTTTTGCCCTTGCCTTCAAGCCCCATTTCCCCAGCCACCCACCTGACCACACAACTCGGTAGATGCCCAGGTCCCAGTTTACTGCCCCTGCCCTGCATGACCCTAAAAGCTCCATTAGCTTCTCTTCCCCACAGAGGCTCTGTCTGGCCAGCCTGGTCCACACACATCCAGAACTGGCAAAAGCTCCAAGAGAAAAACAGCTCATCTCACCTTGGAATAATGACCCACCTCTGGAATTTTGGTTCATTTATTTCTCAGTTCTTCCTCTAACTGCTGATGTTTTGAAAGATTTTCTTTTTATTAAAATCACTTTTGGCTTTCTCCAGTTATACTGGAGACTTTAAGTTGCCACTAGTAAGTGTCACCCACAAGGAAGTGGCAATATACACACATACAGGCAACACGAGCGTGGTGCCCAACTGCAGTCCGTGGACACGTCCGTCAGCACGTCTCCAGAGCAGCCCTCTGACCAGCGGGATGCTTATTAAAAACGGTGTTTCCTCCCCCTCCCTCCACGGCTATTACATCAGTATTTTCAACTGGATGACATCTGTATGTTTCTGGAACTTCTCAGATGAGCCTCATGCTCGAGGGTATTCACAAGATCTCAGTTACAAACTCAGCACTCAACTCTAACTAAACTCAGGAAAATAGGCCTTTTGTTTGATTTCTACGTTCACACTATTTTTCAGCCTGGGTACCCAATTTTTTTTTAAATGTTGGTTGGTTTAATGAACAATAACAGCTAACACTTACTGCTGGTTTACTATGTGACAGGTATTTTAATAAGCTCTTTGTAGAAATTAACCTACTCGAGAGGTTCATTACCACATTATAAGATAGGCCCAACTCATATTCCCAATTTCCTGATAAGAAAGCAGAGGAGCAAAGAGAGTGGGTAACTTGTACCAGGCACAGTGATGCAGTCGGAGAGCGGGCAATGAACCTGGCCTTCTAGACGTACTGGGCACCATCTGAACCACTTCCATCGAAGGTTTCTTGGAATAAACATTGAGTGAAGCTAATTCCATGGCTTCATCTAGCTTTACACTACAAAAACCTGTCATCTCTAACTCTGATACTTACTACATATTCTCACCATAATTTCAAAATTACAACACTATTGGTTATTAGCCCTGAGTGAATTCAGACCAGTTAGCAATACCAGAGGAGTTCTCTTAAAAGAGCAGCATTTAATTAACACATCAGATAAAACAGCGACACTCCCCATTTTGTCCTTAAACTGTATGGGTCATTACCTGTGATGCCCTCACTCCCTAGTTCACCCGTTGTGCTTCCTTCAGAAGTCAGTTGCTTTCTGCCCTGGTGACCTTCGATACCTGGCCTATCATTCCAGGTGCCTAGCAACAGACAAAACAAGGGTGGTACCTCACTCTCAGGGTGACTTTCTTCCCCTGGCCTTTCGCTAGTCATGTGGTGGAAGAGGAACAAAATGTCAGAGAACAGCTTCATCAAACCCTGCCCACCTCCCAGGCCCTTGCATAACCACCCGCTATGGCATTAAGTTCTAGGAATGACATCTAGGCCTCGGTTGCATTTCAGCTCCAGGCCCAGAAAAGCAGCAAGGCCAGATGGCGTGAAGCCAAGACTGACATCAGGACAAGTAGCCATGACTATTGACACCCTGCCCTGGAGCTGACTCATAATTAGAGACCATGACCTGGAAGGACACACCTGAAAAGCTGATGAATATTCTATTGAGTTCCTTCCCCGGGGAACTCCACTTAAGGATCCTCAAAACCAAGAACCCAGTGTGTGCTCTTTCATAGTATGCCTGTGCTTTCCCCACCCCCTTCTTTCCTTGGAGGTGCCCTCTCTCCCTCTCTCTCTCTCTCTCTCTCTCTCTCTCTCTGTGGAGCAAGCCCACACCTCTCCCCTCCTCTTTCCCCAGGCATGTTCTCTCTGTCTTTCTCATTCCTAAGCTCCAGGGGCCCTTCCTTTGCCTCTGTAACTGGTTTCCTGAGCCCACACAGCTCAGCTGGCTCACTTCTTCCACAGCTCACTCCTTCTACCTCTGTGACTTTCTAAATACACTTTTGCTCAATTTTGAAAAAAACAAAACAAATAAGCCAAAGTCCATTGCCTGTTCCCCAGGTTACAGCTGCACCTGTCATTGTCATTATATAATTTACTCAAATATTTATATAAACTTATCAAATATGAGTGAGAAAGCAGGCAAGTTAATAAAAGGCTTGCCATTGAAACAACTATAACACATTGGGAGAAAAAAATGCCAAAATTCAGAAGATTATGAATTCAAATTACTTTAGTAGGTATCCACTTGAAAGAAAATGAAATGGAAAATCTTAGACAATATATGATTACTGTCTCATCTGAAGGCACGTGTGCTCAGAAAGGTTTTGGCTCTTTATTAAATATTTAATGAACAGATACACTTTATGCATTTTTACATCAAGAAAAAATGTTTAAAATGTATGCTTATTTGTTCAAGAACTTCTGCTTTTAATAAATTCAAATGTCACCTTGTCAGTAAGAACTTTCCCTACCCTTCCCCTTCCCTTACGTCTGTCTTACTTTAGTCCCTAACCCTTATCTATAAATCACACCATACATCCACATTTATTTATGCATGGTGTTTTGTTTACAATGCATATTCTGTCTCTGGTAGTCAGAATACTGTTCCCCTAGAGCGTTCACATCCTGATCCCTGGATCCTGGGACTGTGTTGCCTAACATGGAAAAGAGGACTTTGCAGATGTGATTAAGATGAAAGATCTTGAAGTGCGGAGAATATCTAGAGTCGCTAGAGACATCTAAATCACATGAGTCCTTAAAAGTACCTTTTCTGATCTGAGGTCAGTATGAGAAAAAAATGTGGCAACAGAAGAATAGTCAGAAAGATGTCACACGGTTGGCTTTGAAAATGGAAGCGGGTCATGAGCCAAGGAATGGGAACAACCTCTAGAAGACAGAAAAACTGTGAAGGTCAATTCGTCCTAGAGCTACTAGAGAGGAATGAAGCCGTGTTCACACCTTGATTTTAGTCCAACGAGACCCAAGTAAGACTTCTGATTTACAGATCATAAGCTAATAAACTTGTGCTATTTTAAGCCACTAAGGTTGTGGGAATTTGTAACCATTATAAATAAATACACATCCCTTAACAGAGTAGGAATTCAATGAAGACATAAACATTGTTATATTTTTTGCTTTTCCACTAAAACTTAGAACAGTGTTTGGCACATAGAAAATATTTGATAAACATTTGTTCAATGGATGCATAATAAATAAATACACCAATAAATCAATAAGGCATATCCTTGTAGCCTTGATATCACAGCATAAGAAAGGTTCTACTGAAATAAAACCAATAATGATAGTATCCATTGAGCGCCTTTTATTAATCAGGCATTTGTGCACATTCATTTGCCCATTCACTCAACACAATAAATGGTAGGTGTATTATCTCCATGTTCTACAGGAGCAGTCTGGGGCTCAAGGTTCTAAGTAACTTGGCCAGGTCTACTTGGCAAAAAAGTTGAGTCTTCCATTAACACGTTATACAGAATAATCTATTTTTTTAAATATATCAGTAAATTAAAAGACAGTCAAACTCAACATGTAGAAATAGTGACCATGAAATGTCAGGAGGGCTATTTATTTCATCAGTATGTAACAAAGGCTTTCTCGTCCAAGGCCTCAGGGTTTGTGTACGTGTGTGCATGAAATAACACTTCCAGTGCAATACTACTCCAGTGATTTGAGTATCTCAAAACACAGCAACCAGGCACCCTGCTAACTGGATTGCCCATTAAATCTCCACATGTAAATTCAAGGACCATGCATACTCTCATCCAGAAGGTCCACTTACAAACACTGAAAGCATAATCTTGCAGAGACTTCTTCGTGTCCCGTGCAACAGCTCCAGGCTGCGCTCCCACTGCTCTCTGCCGATACCCCTTACTCAATGGGTGGCTCACTGTCCCCTGGGCCCAGCACTGTTTCATATCCCTGCCTTCGTTGCGGCTAAACAAGCCTGGAAAATACGCTTGGCCTCAGAAGGTGAGCCCAGCCCATGTAGCCTTGGTGTTAAAATAGCATTAAAAATTGTATTTAAAAGGAGTTTATGGCAGAGAGAGTTAGGGGGAAAGTCATTTTTCTGTTTAGCTGTCTGATGATGCAGGAATAGATAACATAATGGAGTCGCTAGTCATGCCTGGGGTTAGCAATCAGTTTAGCTATTTCCCAAAGGTATGGCCACTAGCAAATTCCTTAACTCCTCTGACTTCAGTTTTCTTATCTGTAAAATGGGTGTTTTAATAGCTACTGCACTGGATAAAATGAATACACAGGACAAGACTGCTGTCATCAGGATTTCACCAAATTAAAATACACCTTTAAGAATTTAAGTAACTTTGAAATTTGGAAACATTCAAAATACTCTAAAATGGACAACTGATTGAATAATTTCTGATAAATCTCTACTATGGATTGAGAGCAGAATAAGGAATAGAATACATTACCTTTTGGTTTTCCTATTTACCTTATTTCTGAACTATAGATAAATGCTCAAACAACATTATAGGAATATCTGGGGACCCCAGAGAAAACACATTCTTTCATTCAGTCCCTCAACAAATACTAAGACTCTGCTATGTATCCAGTGTATATGCAGTTGTGTCAAACACAACTGCCATCTTGACATGAGCACTCCAGGCTAGGAGACAGACCACAAACATAAATAAGTGCACTGTGAAGTGCATTATAAGGCAGTAAGTGTTATGGAGAAATAAAGGAAGGGGAAGGATGTGATGAGTGAAGAAGAGGTGGAGTTGCAATTTTCAAAGAGTGTCCAGGAGACAATGCACTAAGGTGACATTAACAAAATCTTGAAGGGAGTAAAGGGTTACCATAGTGGATAAGAGCATAATGGATCTGTAAAAGAGCATTCAGGAAAAGGAAAACTACACAAGGAAGCTCTAAACCTAGAAGTGCTACAC
This sequence comes from Micronycteris hirsuta, assembly GCA_004026765.1. Lineage (NCBI taxonomy): Eukaryota > Metazoa > Chordata > Mammalia > Chiroptera > Phyllostomidae > Micronycteris > Micronycteris hirsuta. The sequence goes on from PVJI01005547.1 coordinate 10,562, forward strand.
AAATAAACGTAGAAATTCAGCACCTGAAGTATCGTTTAAACCTAAATATGTGAGGGCATAAACCTGAAGTCTAGGGTGGTTCAGTAACCCAAGTGGCAGAGTTGGTTTCATGGCAGAAACCCAGGCTTACAGGACTCTTGTCTTCTAATAAAGCTCTTTTCCCCAAAACGTAATCATTGCATTCTCTCTACATTTATCACGTGAAACTCATTCTCCTTCTTTGATGTAGATTTAATCATAACAAGCCTATATCTTTAAGGTTGGAAAAGAGTGTATTCAAAGTAAATAACATCTTTTTTGGCATGAAACATCTGTCAAAGAATTTGAGAGGCAGCATGAGTGTTTAGTTCAAGTCCCTGGAAACTAAGAGAGAAGACAGAGGTACCTGGCTCGTGTTGCTTTGACTTCACTGAACATTGACTTCTCCTAAGAGTAAAGCATCCCTAAGCTCTGGGAAGGTTTGTTTCCCTGCTGAGTAACTATAATAGTCTCCCCTTATTCATGGCTTCACTTTTTGCAGTTTCGGTTACCGGCGGTCAACGGTTGTCTGAAAATATTAAATTAAAAATGATTGTAAGTTCTAAATTGCACACCATTCTAAGTAGCATGATGGAATCTCATGCCTTCTTATCCTTCCTACCTGGACATGAATCATCCCTTTGTCCAGCATCTCTATCCACTCCCCATCCATTAGTCACTGAGCAGCCATCTTGGTGATAAGACTGACCATCAAGGAATTGCAGTGCTTATTCAAGTGACCCTTATTTTACTTAATAGCATCTCTCTCGTTCACCTCATTTTCTTACCTCCCATCATCACAAGAAGGAGAAGGGCAATTACAGTGCAATAAGATATTTTGAGAGGGAGACCACATGCATACAACTTTCATTATAGCATATTTTTATAATAGTTCTATTTTATTGTTAGTTGTGTTAATCTCTTACTGTGCCTAATTTAGAAATTAAACTTTATCATAGGTATGTGTGCAGGGGAGGAAATAGTACATATGTGTGGTTTGGTACTATCCGTGGTTTTAGGCATCCACTGGGGGTCTCGGAAGACACCCTGTAAGGATAACGGGTCACAACTGTACTTCATTTTCTAGGAGCTGAGAGGAGCCAGTCAAAATGCAAACTTCTGTTGCAAAGGAAAAGGCCTCCATCTAAAACTGTGTAAGCCCTTAATTTACTCTGGCAAAAAATACATCTCAGGAGAGTTGCATTTGAAGTCTTACTAAATTAATCTCCTTACTGAAATGATCTCCTTATTAGTTGAAAGAGCATGGTAAGCTGTAAAGGAAGAGAGGAGGAAACGTCCACCAAGGGTCCTACGGGTCAGAGGACGGCCCTTAACGACAGTGCTATGACAATGGCCTTGTTTTCCTGCCCCACTTCACAGGTAAGAAATCTGAGGCCCACCAAGAGTATGCGATTGGCCCAAGGTCCCTAGATAAAAAATAAAACAAGGGCTAAGAGCCAGGGTTCCCCACACTTGAGAATCTGTGCTCTCTCTACTACTTCTATGTTGCGTTTTGTTGAAATGCCCAAAGTACAGGACATTTGACATCACAGCTGATGTGCTCTCACTTCATAGCCTCTGTGTAGCTCCAGCCCTCAGGGGGCTGCAGAGTACGTTCCTCTGTCACTGAGCTTGTCACGCAATGTTGTGATTATCTGTTTATGTATCTGTCACCCAAAAATCTGTACTTCTCATGGGTAAATAAAATATTGTGTTCATTTTTATAAATTCCCTAACACAGTATATCCAGGAATATTTGAGTCATCAATCTATTCAACACAATGTATATGGAGAACATAAGAATATAAAACCACAGAATTAATAAGTGACTATTAATAGAACCATATTTGCAAGCTATTAAGAATTCAGTTTTATGAATCCTTAAATCAATTCATTCACTGATCCAAGTAAGGTTTCTTGAGCAGCTCCCACTTTCCATTCCCTACATGAAACAATGGGGAGACACTTGAGACTAGAGAGAAAAGCAGCACCCCTGCCCTCCGTGAGCTTTCATTTTAGAGAAGGAGAGAAATAGGCAATAACCAATAAGCAAACAAAATAAATGCAGCTTGTGATAGAAACAATTAGGAAGAAGAGGGGGCTGGTCTAGATAAGGTGAGCAGAAACGGTCTCTCTAACAAAAGGATGGAAGGTTAAGGCCAGACAAATGCAAAGACTGGAAGAGGCAGGACAGCGGGACATTGGAGGCACTGGGAGGAAACTACTGGAGCACAGGCCACAAAGAACAGAGGGTCTGATACGATGTCACCGGGACAGTCCCACACGAGGCGATGCGACACCAGGCCCAGGATGAGATTGTGCATTGTACTGTTATACAGGCCATTCTGTCCCACACTGGAAACAGATGCAATGCTCACAGATCAATCAGAAAAAAACACTGATAATATCAAGTCGTTAATACATGTTCAAAGGAAGAAGAGGAAATGGCCAATAGAGTATAAAATTCTGTTTAAAAATGGATTTTAATAGATTCTTACACAGACTCTCTTTTCTGAGGTCCCAGAAAGTGACAGGATCCGCCCACGAGAAGCTGCGCGCCCGGGGCACGAACGCGGGGAGGGTAGAACAGACGACTGGACGACAGTGCCAAACCGCGACGCCAGGCGTCCGGAGCACATGGCAGATGCTCAGTCCGTATTTTTGAAGAGTGGAATTATGCTGGACTCAGAATAACTGGGAGAGTTGGGGGGGCAGTATTTATAGCAAGAAATGTGCTGCTGAAACTTTACAATTTATTTATAATCGAGAGTCCCTGACAATAGATTTGGTCACAAAACTTTCTGGGTTCTCAACTTACGGTTCCTCTGGAAATTCACTGCTGTTCCTAAGGAGTTTTTTATAACTTAGAACTCCCATTTCTTAGAAAACGAAGCCAGGTGAAGTAAAAATGTTTAGCTACATGCTATCTTTATACCTTTCTTGAATCTAGTACATATTCTTTCTACAGAAAGAGTACAGGATTTCTGTCTTCTATGCGACTTCGGGCCTGTCTCTGTCGGCTTCTGCTCCCCTTGCCCACCTGCCAGGCTTGTGGTGAAAAACAAGATAAGCATGTGAGAGCACCTTGAAAATCATAAAGGTCATATTTTTCTAAATCACTGTAATTTGGAGGGGGAAGCAGTTAAGTTGCCTATAAATCAACTATTAAAGCTTGGTATGGCTAAAAATATTAAAAAGACTTTCCTGGGCTAATAATTAACATGCCTGTTCTGCTGCTTATCAAACTAAAACACCTGTCTTTTCTGTTAATGTTTAAATTCATTGGAGAGATGTCATTCATGTTTGCCTGATTATAATGAAAACACCGGCCTCTGCGTCCATGACCCCCTTCCCCCATCACCACTTCCGACCCTCGCCCTCTTCCTGCTTTTGCTTCGGTCCCATTTCAGGCTTGTCTTCACCCTGCCATATCTTTAGGAACAATCGAGGTTTGAGTCAGGAGATGGAGGAAGGAACCTACCTATAAAAGAAAATGTCACCTTTAAAGGATTCTTTAGACAAGAGCAATCGTGAAAGAAAAAAAGGAGAAATTTTATATTGCCCCGATAACATCCAACCCCAATATCATTATTCTGATGGAGCTATCATAATTACTAGTGTGCCTGACCTATTCTATTTGGGTCCCACACTGATACATCGGATATATGTATATTTAAATTTCAATGTTAATCTCATCTTTTTTATTTTCAAAGCAACTTATAGTCAACTAGGCATTTCACGTGGACTATCTCATACGAATTGCTCAGCTACCTCCTGAGATTGGTCAGGCAAGTTCTCAAATTTCCCCTAGGCTCAGAGAGGTGAAGTGACTTACCCAAGGTCACCCAGCTGGCATGTGGCAGTGCTGGGACCCAAATCTCCCTGGCGTCCTGCGGGCCCACATTCAAAAGACTCTGATTGGAAACCATGGCCCATGGTGTTTGCTGCCAAGTGCCTTAAACCTTTCAATGCTACCTCTTGATTAAATCTCTATAAATACTTTTTCTGTGTAAATCCCCAAAAGTTGTGGAACATTAACTTCAAAAAGATAAAAAATAGATTTTCTCTGGATCACCTACTTTCCATGCTAACCACGGATTATAAAATAGCCTTTAAGTGCCAACTAGGAATAGGAAGTTCACAGAGACCTCCATCAATACAGAGGTAAAAAACCTTCACAGCAACCTGAAATCAAATCACTCTCTAGTGTGAGAGGGTGTTTTGCTATGAATGTATATATACATTTTTTTTTCAGGCTAAAAAGATCAAAATGCTATAGATGAGATAAATTTACAGAAAATGAAAGAGTAAGGTCACCAACTGACACTTTGCACAGAAATGTCATGAGCCCGATCAACACAAGAAAAAAAAATGGAATTATTTATAAAGTTGACTTTTTAAATACCTTCCTATCGATTTTTGCTGGAAAACAGCCGTTTGGCCACAGCAAACAGTACCACAGATCAGCTGTCCTGAGAGCGAGTGGCACTCTGACAGAACTTGTTTGCCTTCAGGAGACCCACAGAGATGGAATGCGAGAAGTGGGCGCCACGCCTACTCAGCTACGAGATGAGACAATGTAGCAAAGGAGGCAGAACATGAGATTTGCAGTGAGAAGAATTAGCTCTTACAAGTAAAAATGGAGCTGCTTTAAGACTTGCACAAAATCAAGCGCAGCTACACAAAAGAACATGCAGACAGCAAAGCCTTTGAAGGTTGGAAAATTGATTGAATGGCTAGAATTAAACTACTAATGAATTAAACTACTAACTTAAAAAAAAAAAATCCCTCCCAAACTCTATTGACTCTTTGTTGCTTTGGTGCCTACATTTTTCCTTGTTCAACTAAAATAAAGTCGTTTGTAATGTGAGAGATGTAACAGTTTCACTCAGCAACTGTTGGCAGAGATGAATTTGGTCACCAGAGAAAAATGTTTTTTGGATTATTTTGTTACGCATGAAGGTATTTTCCCATTACCTTTAAGTGATCAACAGTTTTATGGATTTTATTTGGCATGATTTGGAGGATATCTCTATAGTTTTCCCAACTCATATGGAGGTTAGAGTTGCCTGTTAATGAATGTTTGGGGTCCTGTTTACCACAACGAGAAGACGTGTTGGAGAAAGCACAGGGCCGATCCTCAGCCTAGTCTTGAAATGAACCAGCCCTGACCTGTTTTGCTTTTACACCAGGCTACTAAGAACAGATGTGAGAGCAACCCCTTTGTCTGTAGGCTTTGCTGACCCCAACCTGGGGTGACCTCTAATGCTGCCACAGTGACACCATTGTGATAGGGATTAAATCATGAAACACACGCTGGCCTGCTTTTCTCATTCTGAAAGCTGGATTTTTGCTGCATTCAGCCCACACCAGGAATTCCGCCACTCCTCCCACTGTATTCATATCCTCTCAGCGTTACATTCATTTATATCTCCCAACAAAAAGATAAATGAGTGTTTAGACAGGGAGAAGAGACCACATATTATTCATCTTTGACTAAATACATTTCAGCTATTAGTATCACCCTATGCAAATAATGTGTATTAAACATTTACTAAATTAATAAATGGATGAAATATAGTGACCTATGATAACTCAGCCTCTACCTGTATGTCTCAATTTCCCCTCTTATTAAATAAAGGTATAGGGATTGGAGAGGGGGTGTATTATAATGGTTGAGAGTGTGAAATTTGGGACCAGGGAGACCAGGTTCAAAGGCACACCCATGGTATGACCTTGGGCAAATTACTTGACCCATCTGAGCTTCAATATTCTCATCTGTAGAATGAGGATGATAGTAATTGTTTAAATTGTTCTGTTAAATGCAACAATGTATATAGAATGTGTAGCATAAAAAACAGTTGTAGTAACAATAATATAATTTAGAAGTCTTGCTATGGCTCAGACACATGAGATCTGTCCAGAAAGTATCCAGCATGTGCTATGAAAAAGAGAGATATTTATTGAAGAAGATACAAGAAACATTGTACATAGGACAGTGATGCCTCAGTCCCCTTCAAAGTAGGCACCTTCGGACCTCACACAGCTCTCCCAATAGCCATCAGCTGCCCCGTCTTATTTCCCTGAATCTCATCGATGGTCTGAAATCTCTTCCTTTTCAAAGGTGCTTTTAGTTTGGGGAAAATCCAGAAGTCACAAGGCACCAAATCTGGGCTTTAGGGGGACTGAGCCACGTGGGTGATTTGATGTTTCACAAAAAAAACTGCACGAGACGTGATACATGAGCCGGTGTGCTGTCATGATGAAGTTGCCAATCACCAGTTGTCCACAGCTGCAGCCTTCTGATTCATCTGAACAGTTTTCAGGGAGGAATGTTCAAGCTTAGTGCAAAATTTGATGCAGATTTATTGCTCTACTTGCTCAGTCATTTTGACTACAATGGCCACACAGTGCACATGCTCACTCAATGGCATCTACTGCCCCCACTGACTAGTACAGTGAAGTCGTCGTTGTTCACGCATGTGCATTCCACTCCACTCTGCTTGGCTGCCAGGTTACATCGATGTCGCGCAAACCATTCTTGTTACATTAACAATGGTTGGACTTTTTCCGGACAGACATCTTACAATAAACCTATATTTTTCTCAAAGGGACATTCCATTAATCATCGAGAACACAAGGAAGACGTCACAAAATGACTCCCTTCTGCTCATCGAGCCCCTGTACCCTTAGCTATCTTCTGGCCTCAGGAAACAGAACGTAGATATGAGAGAAAGGAATTTTATTGTGCTACCTTCCAGCTTAAACTAAATGTAGGGTTGTGGAGTGGGGATTAAGAGACCAGAAAGAGGAAAGCAATTACTGTTAATTATATACAGTAGTTTAGAAAGAGATAATACAATTAATGACCCCATTTTAGAACAATATTACTATATAATTAGCATCAATATTCAAAAATCATTTACCCTATTAGCATTCTAATCAATGTTCTTGTTGTCATACAGATTTAGCAAATCTGCTTCAGCTACCTGGAAAGTTCTTCTGGTAAGAGAGGACACACAGATATACATATGATGCACATTCAAGCAATACATGCACGTGGCTGGTCTAACCGATGCCACCTCTGCTGTAAAAGTAGACACACTTGAATGAAAATAAAGCCAGTCTGTTGGCAAAGCCATCAAAAACGAAGGACCCCGGTAGTTATTTAGACAAAAAATCTTGACATGGTAAAGGATTTTAAAGCTGAACATTGAATACAGGGTGATTTGAGAGCCACTGGCATTAGAGTATTTGAGTTTGCTACTTGTGCGTTTTCTACACATGAGATTAAGGTCAATTTTTGTAAAAAGTCACTAAGTTTTGATCAAATAATTTTAACCACAAACGTTGACTTTTACTTATAGCCCTAATCTCTTCATTTCTTGTAGCACATTTTATTAAGCCCATTCACTTGTCTGCTGTTTGACTTCCCCACAAGGCTCTGCACTCACAGGTACGCGAGCCGCATCTGTTTTACTCAGGAACGTGCCCCAGTTGTCCAGCATGACATCAGGAACGCAGTAGATGTCCCAGGAAATATTTGTAGAGAAAATACATGAATCTGTCTGAGAAGGGAAGGCAAAGGAGACCCTTGTGAAATACAACCCCTGATGTCCTTCCTCATATCAAGAGGTCTGATTGTGAGCAAAGAACTCTGAGGTTTTCAGTGAGCCCAGCTAAAGGAGTAAATTATTTAAACTCTGAGCTTCCAAGGGTTGTTGTATGTGGTGAATTAAATAATAAATTAAAAGTTTACAAAGTAGGCATTGGATAAAATATTGCCTCCCTTCTTGAGATGGGCTGACCTCTTCTTGACCCTCAAGTTAATGAATATCTAAACAAAAATCTCTGCATTCCTGCATTCATTAAGCTTCACATAACAGTTTCTTTTAAGAACATCTGTGGTTATTTGTAAAAGAGAATTATTAGCCCCAAAGCAGAGCTAAAAGGAATGATTTTCCCTAAATTACATGAGACTTTATAGGCAGAAGGAAGATGAGAATTTTAAATGAGCTCCTTCTCTCTATACACATTTCTGTCTCCAGCACAGAAGCTGAGTTTCTTCCGTCTGTCCTGGGGAGAATGATGGCCTAGGTCTGGCAAAGGAAGATAAGGCCCAGCAAAACCATGTTCCTCCTGCCCCTCACCGAAAAAAAGTTTAATAATTCAACATCTGCCCTTGAAGTATATTCATGCAGTTTACAGTCGATAGCTCTTACAATTTCATTCCTCCTAGATGATTCTATTCTACCGAAAATACTAGTTGCTGGATGAATAAGTGAGTGAACCAAAAGTGAACCTGGGTTGCAGGAGCAAACTTCTTGCTCAGCATTTCATCTACTGCTCATGTACCATAGACCTGAAAATATGGCTCTGTTTAAAAATGTTCCAGGCATAAGAAGCCAACCGTAGGCAGGATATCTTGTCTGTGCTCCATTCTGACCACTAGTATATATTTCATTCCAATGAAGTCTACCTTCCTTTACTTCCATCCAGAGGTCTTCATCTTTCCTCCAAAAAAAATAGCTTACCAAAAGTGTCAGGAGAGCTAACACACCCCTGATATTCTGGATTATGTGAATTCCACTGAAAAGGGAAAGGCCTGGAAAGCAAGCTTCTTTCTGAACAAAGACATTGGGACTCACACTCAGTGAACACATGCTGTCCAGTAAAAGGTCTCAAAATGGTGGAAGGAAAACCACTAACTTTATGTTTTTTATACACCTTTTATTTTAGAGAGTTTAATTTGCAGAAAAAAAAATGGTGACCATAGTACAGAAAGTGCCCATAAAATCCTACAATCAGTTTCTTCTTTTATTAACATATTACCACGGTACATTTGTTAGAATTAATGAACCGAAGTTTATACATTATCACTAACTACAGTTTATACTTTTTTTAGATCTCCATAGTTTTCCACTTGGTGTTCTTTCTCTGTTTATGGATTCTGTCCAGGACAGCACATCACATTTCGGGGATGTGTCTCCTTAGGATCCCCTTGGCCACGTCCGTCTCTAGCCTTTCCTTAATTCTGATAACCTTGACATTTTTGAGGAGCACTGATCAGCTACTTAGTAGAATGTCCCTCAGCTGAAATTTTTCTGAAGCTTTCCTCATGATCGGACTGGGGTTGTGTGTTTTAGGAATTCACACAGCAGAAGCGCCATCACCTCATCACATCAAGAACACACACCGTCAGCGCAACTTACTATTTCATCACTGAGCTGATGCTCAGCTTTACCACCCGCCTGAGTCAGTATTTGCTAGAATTCTCCACTCAAAACTACTCTTGTTTTCTCCCTTTCCACTGTACTCTTCGGAAAGCGGTCACTATGCACACCCCACATGTAAGAAATAGAGAGTTATGTGCCATCTGTATGAGGGTGAAGTATCTGCATAAATTATTTGGAATTCCTCTGTCTGGGAGAGTTGTCTCTGCTATTTATTTATTTATGTATTTATTTACTTATACTGGTACAGACTCACAGCTAGTTTACCTATATCATAGGTAAGCAATTCTTTTTTTTATTTCTTGTGGCTCAAATTGTTTTCAGTGTTGTGAATTGGGAACTCTTTCAGTTGGCTCTTGGTCCCTCTGCCATACCCCGGTGATTGTAGCCTTTTTTTTTTTTTAGCAGTTCCTAACTTTCTGGCACTACAAGATACTCCTACAAGGTTAGTTTGTGCGTGTGCTGTCTCGGTACTAAAATCAGCCACTTCAACAGGTTCTGGTTTCTTTTGCTGGAAAACAGTACTGAAAACCAAAATCTGGGTGGCAGGTGTGCTCAGTGCTCCTCTAGACTTTTTCTGTGCACAAAGCAAAGAAATCTGTGTGTTTACACTACAGTTCTATAAGGATTTCTACACGTAGCCAGCTGTACCCATATTAAGCTAAACAAAAGCTCACACTTACATCTCCAAATCTAACCCAACACTGCATCTATCATTCTAGCCTCCTACTCATCTCAACGCCCATTCCAACAGTGAGAAACCAGCTATTACCATCCAACATTTAATTAATTGCTCCATTCCAGTAAAGATATATCACTGCCAGAATTGTTAACCTGTGACACTACAGCGAACTATTCTATCAGCTGGAATATGGTGCACACGTGCCGCTCCCTTTCCCTTTCATCTCATAGACTGCGCTCAGTTCTGAAGTTACTGGCATCGGCACCTTTCCTCCTTGCCCCTCTGGTGGGGCTGTTTCGCAATTTGCCACAGTCTGAATTCTACCGTGGGACCGCCCAATCTCCTAAATGACTTTAAAGTTGGAATACATTAAGGTGCACTACTGTGCAGTAAAGTCCTATGGGTTTTGACAAATGCATAGTGTAATGCATTCATTACAGTATCATACAGAATAGTTTCACCACCTTAAAAAAATTACCCTGTGCTTATATCCATTCCACTCTCCACCCTCCCTCCAATATCCTGGCAATTGCTGATCTTTTGTACCATCTTTATAATTTTGTCCTTTCTAGATTATCATATAATTATAATCATACAGTCTGTCACCATTTGCAAAATCATCTCCTTTATGAACGTGCTATGTTTCACCATTTGATTCTTGTTCTAAATTCTTTAAAGTAACTTTAACATCGTCTCCATAAATCTTCCTTTGCACTCTGCAAACAATCTCTAGATACTTCACAATTTGTCTACTTCATGTCTCCCACATTCTCTTTCACCTCTTCAATTACATAGAATGTTTATTTTAAATTCTCACTCTTTGTGTTCCATGGGTTATACTTCTTCCATTGTCCATGTTTTGCCTGTGTCTTTCCTTCCTAGAGCTTGTTCTCTTTACCTGTCTCCTTATTTCTTCATGATGCATTTTCATTTCTTATTCTCCTGGACTGAGGCACGCACTGGCCTGCAGCGTCTCCCTGGGAGGTGGAGGTGAGACCCTGGATTCCAGACAGAAACTCTGGCAGATTAATTATCTAATAATTTCCCAACTACTCTTTTTTTCACACATCTGATGAAGACTTGGCATCTATTTCTGAGAACTGGGGATTGATTTCTAAGGATCATAGAATGTTAGTGTGGTTCATTTTTGGCTGAAAAGACTTGAAAAGTAAATGAAAACTAGAAAAGCTTACCTAACAAATCTTAGGAAATCAAATAAACTCATTTTTAAAGTCTTACCACTTTCTTTGATATCTTTAGGTTCGCAATTGGCTCCAAATGAATGTACTCTAGGTGTGCGAATACTAGAATGTGGCAAAGATGATTAATCTTATTTGAATATAAAAAGGCCTGTCTTACATATGAAATTTATATATCTTCCTAAATATCTCCCAGAGCTATCTCTAGTTTTGAGAAGGAAACAGAAAAACATTTTTCCCAATCAACAATAGGAGACACTCTAAAGCATGGTCTAGCAGGTGAAAGTAAAACCCTATTAGCTGAAACAAAAGTATAGGCTATAATAATCTATAAAAATTAATACCTGTCATGAGACAGGTGCCTGCCATGAGACAGCTTTCACCGAAGAGGAAATGGAAGGATAGTTCAGCAATTATGAATATTGTACATCTGGCTGGGCAACCATAACACACAATTTCCTGTCAGTAAAGCAATAGTAATATTTGATCCACATGTGCCCTCCTATTAACAGTCAAATAGCCACTGTAACAGGGAGTAAATTTCACTCATTTTCTAAATTAAGGATTGGTTTATGCAATTAATACTTTTAGTAGTTAAAACAGCTTCCCCTTGATTCACATTCAGGTACCAGATCACCCTATCAGGTGATGCAAAGGAAACTGTCCCCAGCCCCCACCGCTCCGGGCTGGGTCTGAATTGGCTAAATCCTAGTAACCTACCCCAACTCCTGGGCCATAGTTACTCTTTCACGGATGGGCAAGATTCAGACCTAAGCAAATCAATGCATTGCGTCCTTCTGGCTATCCAGACTCATCAGACCTGCACTGATCCAAGTGAGAAAAAGGCAAAAAAATAAATAAATGTGAGCCTCTTGTTTGCGTTTGCGTGTGTGTGTGTGTGTGTGTGTGTGTGGTAGGAAGAATAATACCCCTCCTACAAGATGTCCACATCCTAATCCCTAAACTCATGCATATGTTATGTTATATGCAAAATTCTGTTGCAGATAGAGTTAATAGTCAGCTAATCAGCTGATCATTAATCAGTCAAGATTTTCCTTGATTGTTTGGGTAGGTCTCATCTAATCATATGAGTCCTTAAGAGTGGAGGACCTTCCCAGGGTGGGTCAGAGAGGTCCGAGCGATGTGATTGAGAAAAACACAACCTGCTGCTGTGGGCGTTGAAAGTGGAGGCAGAAAGTCACAGGCCAAGGAATGTGGTGGCCTCTGAAAGCAGGGAACCACCGTGGCCCACAGTCACAACACGGTAAGGGACGAGGTTCTGCCCTCAGCCTGAATGGGCAAGAAAAACAGATCTCCCCCCAGAGCCTCCGGAAAGAAACGCAGCCCCGCCAGCCCCTGACTGTAGCCCCATGAGACCAGGGACGGAATTCTAACCAACAAACCTACAGGATAATAAATCCGCGTCACTTTACGCCACTAAGTATGAGGTAAGTTGTTAACACAGCAATAGAAAACAAGTCCTGGAGAGAGACAGAGAATTGAAAGAAGACAACTAACTGCTAAAACAATGAAATTCCCAAATTTTATTACAAATGACAAACTGGTGAAAAATGACAGACACCTGTGCTAGGTAAGGTCTTAGCCAAAACCTCAGAACGCATGCCTAAATTCCCACCCTCAGATGGAGCCCCTTCCCCTGCGAGAATGTCGTTGGGCAGTTTTTCAGGTAGAGAAGGGATTAGGTGCGAACACGTGTTTGAGGATGTAGGTGGCGTATGGACAGGGATAAAACCAGGGAGGACCAGCACATTGGCTGAGAGCCCAGGATCATGACAAAAGGCAGAGCCTAGTGAAAAATGAGGACATAAATGGCTCCTGGGGGCAGTCCTACCTCTGCACTGATCAATTCCAAGCGCCAGTACATTTTCCTTTCTTATTTAAGCCTTTTAGACTAAATGTTCTCTCATTTGCAACAGAAATATTTCTACCTGACAGACTACTCTCATGCACCCAAAAGGCCACCCTTCCTGGAGAGAGAATAAAGGGTGTAATGACTGCCCCGAGTGTAGGGCCAGCCTCAGCAACCAGACCACGCAGCTGGCACGAGGGCTAGGGACTTAGGGTTGAATGCATATAAATATATATTTATGTATGCATACATTTGTATGTTGTCAATATGACTAGAAAATGTTATATAGCCCAATTTCAGTATAACTAATAAATTTGAACTAGGATGTTTTATTGTGTTTGTGAAATCTCGAGTTTAAAAGCCACTGTCTTTTAAGAGTGACTGGACTAGAGTGCACCCCGCTGACAAGAGCAGCACAGAACACGGAGGTCAGACAGCTCCGACCTGGGAAGCAGCCCTCCCTCCCCGCCCCTCAACCCACAGGGGCTGAGCAAGTCCCAGGATGGCAGAGTCCTGGAGGAAATGCTACTTCACTGTCTGGGTGTGTTCTGGGCAGCACGGTGAAGACACTAAAATCAGGGAAGGGCCACTCAGTTCAGGTTTAAAGCCAACTCACTTCCCTCTCAGGAGTAGGCTTCTAAAATCAACTTGTGAGATATAGTTGCATATAATAAATATGCTTGAAAAATCTCTTAAATTGTCTATAAAGCACAGTGTACATTCTTTAGCATATTTCACTCAGCAAGGTAATGTATACATAAATGCGTGATGTATTTCATAATGTGTATAATGTATATAAGGAATATGCAGTCAAAATATATTTTACCAAACGCGGTTGAACCCGAGTAAATTCAGTGAAGCACCATTGTCTACACACATGTGTATACATTCATTCACGCAGGATGGATAGCAGTTGGGTGGTTAATTGGCAAGCCATAAATGTACACACAGATGTGGATGTAAACAGTGATCTTTGACTTCCCTTCTCATACAACTGACATCTGAAGTGTCAGCAAATTCTTCCAGGTTTACCTCCAGATACCTTCATTTTAACCTCCATTGGTGGTTTAAGTCAGCATCACCTCTCACCTGAATCATTGCAGTTGTCAGCTTGTAGGTCTCCCGGTTTCGCCCTTGACTCCCTGCAGTCTATCTTCCTTCACGCGGCAGCCCGAGGGACCCTGTGAAAACATAAGTTGGACCATGACACTCTGCTGAACACGGCCTAGTGACTCCCATTCCAGAGTAGACAGCAGTGCCTTGCAAAGACCTGCACACCCTGCTTCCTCGGGCCTCCCATGTCCTCTCCCCGCCCATTTGCTTGTTTCTGCCCGGCTCACGCAGTGGCAGGCGCTCCGACCTCCTTGTTGAGCCCCATACCTACTGGGCACATGGTCAATGTCAGGGCCTTGCATCTAACTCTCCCAGCCCAGATGCTCATGACCCAACTGCCCACGTGAGTCACTCCCTCATTCCTTCAGATCTTTACTCACACGTCACCTTCCGAGCGCTTTCCTTAGCACTTACCACTACCAAACATAATACATATTCTACTAATTCATCTTGTTTATGGCCTTTCTACTCCTCTAATATATAAGGTTTAGAGGGCAGAGAGTATTTTAAACCTTTTTGTTGCTGCAATACCTCCAGCATCTAAGTAGTGCCTGGATCATCATCAGCAAACAATACATATTTGTGGAATAAAGGAATACATACAGATCCATCAACTTAAGTCTACGTAAAGAGAAAAAAAGAGTTAATTGATAATGACCAAGCCAATGCTATATGTTGTTTACCAGACATAGGGTTTTGAATGAAATTATACAAATATGAAGAGTACGTAAGAACTCTGATGCCTATTTCTAATTACTCTTAACCGGCAACAAAGCCCAGCTAATCTGGTTGTCGTGTGCAGACTCCCTTGCAGCACTCCCATTTCCAGTGCCCTGGAATCCACGCTCTGTGGGATCCCTTCTCCTTGAGTGTGGATGGGACCTGTGACTTGCTTGTAACCTTGGGACTATGATAAAAGTGATGGTATGTCACTGCCTCAGGGCTTACATCATATAGCAAAGGTAAAGAGATATGCAGATATAACTAAAGTCCCAAGTAAGTTGATTCTGAGTTCATCAAAAGGGAAACTGTCCAGGTGGGTCTGACTTAATCAGGTAAGAGTCCTTATAGGAGAGACCGGGCCCTTCCTCAGGTGAGATATTCTTTTTGCTGGCTTGAGGAAGTACACAGTCATGCAGAGGAAGTCCACAGGACTAGGATCTGCACACGGGAAGCCTCCTGCAAACAAGGGGCCCCTCATCACAAACCTCAAGGAAATTTATTCTGCCAACAATGATCTGAACGAGAGGAGAAGCAGACTCTTCCCCAGTCAAGCCTCCATGTGAGCCTGCGGCCAGACGGAGGCCTTGATCGAGTGGGGTCGTGGCAGATGGAGCAGAAGACCCAGCCAAGCTGCGCCCAGACTCCTGCCCCAGGGCGACTTTGAGAATAGCCCCTGTGTGTGGTTTCCAGCAGCTAATCTGCGGTAGCTCGTTACTCAGCAATAGAAAACTAGGATGGGGGCTAAGGGAATGATTCTGGTACAGGAATGATTTTATAGTCCACACTGTCAGTTACTAAGATTTTTACACTTCGTTTTATTTATTACTGACTCCATGATTTTCATTATATATTTGTTCAAAGTAGTCTTCGGGGTCTGAGTCTTCATAAAGTTATTTTTACGGAAGGATCTGCCTCCTTCCAGTACATACTAGGCAATGCTGGTAAACAAAAATGGCTTTAGGAATCAGTGCCGTGCCTCATTAGTCTTTACCATCTACATTGTTTCAATCTTCTTTATTTCCGGCATTACCTCTATTAATATACCTGCTATGGCTAGAGGTATGGACGCAACTTTTTCTTACCAGGAAGGGTTACTTCCTGTTGGGAATCTAAACTGAGAATAAATCCAGCATCACACAGAATCCTGAGCATTGTGATGCTTCCTCTGTAAGATTTGATTTATTTTATTTTTATTTTTATTGTATTTTTCCATTACCATTTTCCCCCTTATACTTTCCCTCTCTCCCCACCCCTGGCTCCCCACAATTTGTCTCTCTTTTTTCTGGTGCTGAAATAGCTAAGGGGCATCACCACCATTTAAGAAGTCCATTTCCCAGCAGAATTCTAGTCTTGCCAAAACAAGCTTCATTTCCCTTCTCTTCCTCTCTTTTTCTTCTCCCTGCTCTGCTGTTTGCCCTGAAGACTTCTTGAAGGTACACAGAGCAATCAAAGAAGAAAAAAAAAGGAAGAAAGGCAGAATGGAAAGAACAGAAGGAGCAAGGAAGAAGGGAGGGGGGGAAGTTGAAGACAGCTTCTGCTTTGTCATCCACTGAGCTTAATATTATCAGGTGAATAATTCCATCTAATCTTTGTTAAATGGGTATTATTTCCTCCATTTTACAGATGAAAAAACCGGCTGGGAAAGGTTGAATGAATTATCTAGAGTTATAATGAGATTAATGGTTTCCATAAATATTTCTACAAGTTCCTTCAAAAGAAAGCTGTGTTTTGAATTGTTTTGATCGTGTGTGTTGTTCTGTTACTGGCTTTAGTTTATTTTAAGCAATTATCATATGTGATGAGGTTATGCATTTTTTCAAAAATCCTTATCAAATTCCGAGCAAGCAAATGTGTTAAAATTACAAAAACTGATGCACCCAATTAGCTAATTTCTCAGGGAAAAGTATTCACTGTACCACAACATAATGAATGTGCTATCTGCAATAGCTTAATATTAACTAATTTTAAGTGCATAATGCTTCCAATATTTTCTTCCTATCTCTAGGTTAGAAGTCATTACCCGAGTCTTCTCTTAGGCACATATTGTCAGATGTTTACAGTTGTCTCCTGTGGCTGAAGCTAAAACCCAGAAAACAAGACAACAAAGCAAAAGATAAAGCAGCCATCATGTTGCCATTAAAAGTTTGTTCCAGTAAAGCACCTGTAAGAATAGGTGGCTGACAATTTTTCAATGTTATATTTCCAATAAAACTCCAGAGAAAAAGCAAATGTATTATGGTATAACTTAGGGGAGTGAAGATTTTTCTCACTGACACTGTTATACATGCTTTACATCTATAAACTAATTTAATCCTCCTAATATGAAGATACTGTTCTTTACACTTTATAGCTGGGGCATAGAACCCAAAATTACTCAGCTAATAAAAGCTGGGGGCAGAATATAGAGTCAGGCATGCAGGCCTCAGGGTCCTGCTCATAATCACTATGCCATGCTGATTCTTGAAAGATCTGTTTTATATCTGCTTCATTAATCAGGATGTAGATACAGAATTATGAAATCAGGAAACCAGCAGAAGGACACAAGAGAAAGATAGCAAAGCATCCCGAGAGGAGGTGATAAACAGAGGAGTGAAGGACTGAGATGGAATTCTGGTTCTTCTGTTCACTAGCTGTGTGAGCTCAGTCAAGTTACTCAACCTCTCTGTGCCTGAGACTCCTTAACCATTACTGGGCATGGACAGGAGTACTGTTTCAAAGGACTGTTGTCCTAGTTGAAAGAAAGAGTTAATGCCCATGCCCCGTTCTGAGCACAGCACCTAACATCTCCCACACTGAAACAAAACATCCTTTAGATCCCATCTGCTCTGTCTCCTACCACACAACTCCAGTGTTTGTAAAAATAAAGTGTTCAAGGTAAAACAATACATTCAGCGATATGGATCACCCAATACAAGGCTATGTGCTGTAACCATGGAGACAGTTTGATATTTTATCTGTAGGAGATACAGTTTTCTAAAAGCCTTTGCATGAGGTCTGTATCCTTGACTAGTGCTGACAGCAGCTCTCCTTTTGTTCATTTGATTAAATTCAAGAGCTTTTATCAAACATCACCCTCCTGTCTTTTCTCCTAGTTCAAGTTCTCCTTTCTAACTTGAATATTTGTTCAGCCTCTTCCCACCTCAGTCCATGGCCTCCTGTCTTGAGCTATCCATCCCCAAATGTATCTCACTCTTCTCCACTGCCATCGGTGATACCTTTATGACAAGGAAAAGCCAACCAGATCACGTCTTCCCCTAAAATATTCCAGTAACTTCTCACAGTTCCCAGGGTAAGTTCACATTTCTTAGCTGGCTGCACATAAACCTTCATGAACTGTTTTCTCTTTCCTCTCTAGCTACTCCTTGAACCACTCTCCTAATCTGTGGGGCCTTGACCCCACAGAATTATGTGTCCTTCACCCCCCACCCTCACTTGCTGCTTGGCATCTCTGTGCTTTGCACACATTGCTACATCTTTGCATGATGCACTTCCTCCTTATACTTCCCCACTCCTCTCTATGGCCTTTCAACTCAAACATCTTCTCCTCCATCAAGACTCAGCATCAGCTATGGACATTCAGGATGACTTGGTTGGCCGTCTCCCCAACCCTGCCAAATCCGGTTTCCTAAACATGCCCATATCCCCATGTGCTAACTTCAGTCACTCTACTTGGCGCACTGACATGTGACATCTCTGAGAACAGAAACAGTGTTTTTCATCTGTCTTTCCAGGTCATGCCTGGCACAAAGCAGGCACTAAATTCTCCTATGCCAAATGAATGAACAAATGGATAAAATGCAACTAAACTAATTTGAAACAGGTAAGTGCATGGAAATTCATAAACGAGACTCCTGCAAAAGGCAGGAAGCATACATAGCTTTTGTGTTTTTATACTAGTGAATGAAGAAAAGTGGTAACCTTTCCTCCTTTCTCAGAACACCCACAAGGCTGCATGGAACACGTGCCAGGGATTGCAGTGGTGGGAATGGAGGTAGTTCCAGGCACACACCAGTACAGGAGACTGCAAGCAACCCAGCCCGTCCCTGTCAGGTTGCTATATTAAAGAAGAAGCGGGTGGAAAATTAAATGTTTTCCTATGAAATTTGAATGTCAATATATTGTATTTAAAAACAATTTGACTTGAAGCAATGCATTTATGAATATATAAATGCTAATAATTTTCATACTCTTGTGGACCTTTGGTTTTGATCTCCTTCTGTCCCCTCCACCCCCACACTGGAAGTTCTCCACAATGCAGAAATAGACGTGGTGCCAATAGAGACATATGGGCTGCTGAATCCAACATATGGGGAGATGTAAAAGAGAAACTTTAAGAATGATCAATTTATCATTTGCAGAATTTTCCAAGATATGAGTCCTGGCACCTCATTTGCCAACCCTCACATAAAGAAGCACACCTACAAAGCTGTATCTGCAAGTGTTACAGGGGCGCATCAAGGGTTAAACTTGATAGAGCGACTCATCTGCTCAAGTTTAACTATTTTCCATCGTGGTGTTTGTCAGAAATAAAACAGATTAGAGCTGGGGAGAGGTACATGGAGGATGGATAACGGTGAAAGCGGGCATCTCAGCCTGGTGAGGCCAACACACACATAGGACTTCTGTGTTCTCATCAGCTTCCCAGTCCCAGGAAAATCCAGCTGGGCTTCTGGACGAACAAAAGTCCAGTCCCTTCCTGACCACGTGCTCCCAGGAAATTCCTCACCTGGCTTCAGGAGCCCTGCTCTGCCACTGACTTTAAAATCTGAGGCCTTGTTTGCTAACACACAAAATCTGTCCAGAATTTTGCTGCTCCCCACATTAATTTAATTAGAGGTTTTAATAAAGCAGAAAATTAACCAAAAGGTTGTCAGAAGGATATGACAAAATCATCTCCTAATTTGATTACCAATGTCAACATACTATCTGAGGTTCCTTCCAGTTTCCAGCAGCTCCCCTTATGAAAATCATGAAATGGACTAGAGGGAATAGGAACAAAAATTTCACGAAAGGACAAAAAGGAAGTCCATTTTCTTTGTCTGTGAAAAAGGTAGCAGAAGATTTATTTCCTTTCTGGCTAATGGTGAAGAATAAGCATTTTAAAGAACTGAAGGAAATGGAAGGATTTCTAATAAATGTAAGTCACACCGGTTCTCATCTTTTCCCCCGGAAAGCCTTCAGGATGCCCACTCTTACTTTCCGCTGGCAGGCTGGGACCCTTGTTCCGTGCCCTGTCTGTCATGCCTCAACTTGTGAAATAGAACTCTTTTTATTACGGTTCTTCTTTCCCTTCTTAATAAAGAAGAAATTGTCTAATCATTTGTACAATCCCATTCCAGAATTAAGAATACATTTTTTTTCATTAAAAAAAATGAAGGTGCAATTTATATACAGTAAAACTCACTCTCCTTATAGTATAGTTCTGCATGGCTTGATCAGCATATGAAGTCACATAACCACCACCACGAGTAAGTTGTAAAACAGTTCTGTCACTCCCCCAAATTTCCCCATGACCCTTTGCTGCCAACCCTGAACCCACCCATCAGCTTGGGAACCACTTCCCTGTTTTCTGTCCCTGTCATTTTGCTTTCTTTGGAAAGTATCAGATAAGTGGGCTTATACAATATATAGCCTTTTGAGTCAAGATGCCACCAGTGAACATAATGCATTTGAAATTAGGTCATGTTGTATCAGTAGCTCATTCCTACTTATTGCAGGGCACCATTTTTTGCTGGGCACCAAATTTTTGAATCAGCCTCTTAATTTCTAGTATTTTCTGGTTTTAAACATCAGATCTTACATGTACTTTTATAGATGAGTATCTAAGTATTTTACGGTTCTTTTGTGCTATTGTAAGTGGTACTGATTTTTAATTTTCTTTTTCCAGTTGTCCATTACTGATATACAGAAATGCAACTGACTCTGTACATTGCCTTTATATCCTGGTGACCCTCTTAAGCTCATTTATTAGACCTATAGAAAGCTTTTATATAGATTCTTTGAGATTTTCTAGTTGATAATCATGTTACCTGCAAATAGAGGCAGTCTTAATCTTCCTATCCAAGCTCTATGCCTGATAGCCCTTTCCCCTGCCTTATTACACTAAGACTTCCAGGACCACGTGGAATATAGCCCCAGTGAGAGTCCATATCCTTGTGAGTTCTCGGTCACAGAGGGAAAGCAGACAGCGTTTCCACATCGAAGACAGTAGTACCTGCAGGCTCTTGGTGATGTCCCAAATCAGACTAGGGAAGTGTTCCTAGTTTGCTGAAAGTTTCTCTCATGAGTGGATGTTGAATTATGTTAAATTATTTTGCTGCATTTCTTTAATGATCATGTGGGTCTTAATGTTCTTTATCTGTTGAATTATGATGATCGATTTCAGAATGCTGAGCCAAGGTCCTATTCCTGGGTTAAACCAAACTTGATCATGATATGTTACCCTTTTTATTTACTGCTGCATTACTTTGCTCAGATTTTGTTAATTTTTGCATGTGTTTGCATTCCTAAGCTATATAAATTTTCTGTTCTTGTAATATATTTACTTGGTTTTGGTATCAGGGTAGTGATGGCCTCATAGAATGTGTTAGCAAGCGCTCCCTACTCTTAATTTTTCTGGAATATTTTATGTAGACTTGTTATCATTTATTAATTAAATATTTAGTTAAATTCACTCATGGATCCATTTGGGCTTGACTTTTCTTCCTGGGAATATTTTACCAAAGCATACAAACTATTCACTAAATATGAGAATATTCAGATTATCAAATTCTTGGCAATATTCTTGAGTAAACTTTGATGTTTACATTTTTGTCTTTCAAGGAATCTGATTATTTTATCTAAGTTTTCAAATTTATTAGGATAAAGGTAATATGTTCACTATGTAGCAATTTTTTCTATAGTACTTCTGTGTTTTTATCATACAAATTTAACTTACAATTATGCATCTTCAAATAATTTTATGATATGTCACATGTAGTATTAGAAATTTACAGTACTACACTTTAATATCCCCTGCTGTTTTTTCTGATTTTGTAAATGTATTACACATTATACATTCCTTACAAACTCAACAATATATTGTAATAACTGATCCTTAAAATCATCAATTTTCTTTTAGAGTGACACAAGGTATGAAAAGAAAATATTTTATACTTACCACATATTTACCATTTTTCGTGCTCTTCATTGCATTTTGTATATCCAAATTATGGTTAATATTATTTTTCTTCTGCCTGAAAGATCTTCTTTAGCATTTCTTACAATACAGGACTGCTGGTGATAAATCTTTTATCTTTTTTTCTATGTCTGAAAAAGTCTATTTCTCCCTTTTCTTTTGAAAGCTACTTTTACTGGGTAAGAATTCCAGGTTAATGGTTGTTTTTTATTCGTTTGTTTTGGTATTAAAGATGTAGTTCCACTGCCTTTGTGCCTGCATTGTCCCCCATGCAGAGTATGCCGCCATTCTTATATTTCCGTACATAGTGTGTCTTTCTTCCACGGCTGCTTTAAGGTTTTCTCCTTACCATTGGTTCTAAGCAATTGGATGATCGTGTACCCTGTGGAGGTTTTGCTTGATGTTTGTCAAGATTCTTAGGTCTGTGAGTTTATTTTTTCATCACATTAAGAAATGTTTTTGGCTTTTAAAAAAAAATTATTTTTCTTCCTTCTCCTTTCCCTCTCTTCTCTTCTTTGGAGACTCAAGTTATGCATTTTAGGCAGTTTGAATGGTGAACCCTCAGTTCACCATTGCTCTGTTGTTCTTGTTTTTTAGAGTTTCTTTTTCTCTCTGTGTTTCATTTTGAATAGTGTCTATTATTGTGGTTTTAAGTTCACTAAACATTTATTCTGTAGTTTCTAATCTGTTAATTCCATCCAGTTTATTCTTCACCTCAGAAGTTGTTATATCACCTCTAGAGGTTTGATAGGTGTCTTTTTAATGTCTTCCCTGCCTCTCCTTAACATGCTTAGAATTGTTGTACCTTCGTGAACATAAGGATATAGTTCTGTTAGAGGAGGCAGCTAGATAATTAACAAAAGAGAGGGGGGTGAACAGAACAGTCTCCTTGGGGAGTAACGAGCATCATTCTGCCAAACAGAGCACAACATCAGGCCCATGGGAGTAGGTAGAAAAGACAGCTGCAGCAGTAGGTAAGCAGCATCGTCCCACTGGATGAACCCAGGAGAGAGGAAATGGTGAGGGGGATTCCTTTCACTGAATACATGCAGAGTAGAAGCCAAATGACCAAGCAGAACTATGAGGCCTGTACAGTAGGAGTCAAAACGGCAACCATAAAAGAGGAGGGCAAATCCTGGGAAAATCTGGGGGAAAGATCGGATAGGAGAAGGGCATAGGCCCTGAAAAATCCAGGAAAAAGGATGAATCATTTGAAGGAAAGCCTGCTCTTTTCTGAACCCAAGGAAATGTATAGGAGGTTAGCCAGGACCTTGCGGCGGCCGCCCCCCTGGCCTGCCTGCTCTCTGCCTTGCTGAGAGTGTGCCATTGCTTTTCACTCTAATAAATCTTGCTGCTATTGCCGAGAATTCCTCCTACATGAGTGTCCCTGAAATCCTTTTTCCGTGACACTGCAGAATGACCTATATCCTGGAGTAACAGTTTCATCTAATTTTATGTTCTTGTTTACTAATCTTGTCATCCATATAATTTGGGAGTCACTGATTTTTATCTTCATTATGGTTTGTATTTTTTACTCCTAAAATCCCATGTAATTTTTTTATTGGATCCAGACTGTGAGTTTTGCATTGTTGGGTGATAGACATTGTTTAATTCTTGAGCTTTGTTTTGGGACACAGTCAAGTTACATTGAAATTCCTTGATCCCCTCAACCCTTGCTTTAAATTTTATTTAACAACACTACAGAAGCCATTAATCCAGGGTGAATTTTGCTACTGTTAATCTTTTCCATCCCTTATGGTAACCAAATGTCCAGGAGCTGTCCAGTGTCCTGGGTGCTGAGAAGTTTCCTTATTCAGCGTGTATTAGACTTTATTATAATGCATGGCAGTGTATTCAAAGGCTTGTGGATTAGGATGTAAAGCACATCTATGGGACAGAGTTCATTTACACAGAAGTTAAAGCATTAATGATGAAGTTCTTAAAGCAAAGCAAGGATTCTACTCCTTAAATGACCTGTTCCTTGGGCTATGGTGCTGGGAAACAGAATTCCAGTCACTTCTAGAACTTTCCACATCATTCTCCTGGCAACACAATTCCTGATCTATCGGTCTCAGCCCTTTAGGAGACTTGGCTCTACCAAGTTTTGGTTTCTAAAACTCCATTCTGCCTTTTACCTGCCACATCCTGTTGTCCTTTCATGCCTCTGCCCCCTCTCTTATAGATCCTTCAATATCAAAAGGCTCGTATTTTGTCCCCAGTGGAGTCAATGACTTCCCAGTCAGGGACACGAACGATCCTGCTGCTCTCTGCAGGTCTAAGGAGGGAGGGAACCTGGGGAAATGAACACCTGTCTACTGTCCCAGGAACTAGAAGGTGGCTGTGTTTTCTTTTCCACATAAGTCAACAGAAGTAAATGATAGCTTCTGGATCTGACACATAGAGTATACATCATATACATACTCCAAAGGAACAGTCTTCTCTGAGTAACCCAGACAAGTTAACTAATTTTCCCAAGATCACAGAATTACTAAATGGAAAAGCCGGAATTGAACCCTTGCCTACCTGGTTCCTCTCCTGCCCTATGTGGACACTCATGGTTGACCTCTCTATATGACAATACATGCAAAGCATTCATCAGACAAGTTTGCTTCCCATGAATTCTGTTAATTTATCGTCCACCGTTTCTTTTGATGCATATAAACCAATGTGGGGAACTTATATTCAAATATAAATGATTACAGGTATAAAAAGTGTTCTTTATTTACAAATAAGTTATTTATTTACAAGGACCCAGGAAGTGAGCCTGGTATGATATGGGTATGCTATTTCATTTGACTCTCGCAAAAATGCTATCAAATGGGTATAGCTATTTTTATTCCCATTTTACAGAAAACTGAGGCTTAGAGAAACTTAAGTAACACACCCAAGATCATACAGCTAATAATTAATGGGGCTAGAAATCAAAACCAGATCGGAAGGATTCCAAAGATCCTAATCACTATGTTAAACTGCTTCACACATGAAAATATACGTTTAAAGGTCAACAAATCCTACCTGTTAATGACTTTACAGGAACACATCTCTCCTGTAACAAACTCTGCATTGACAGCAGCCAGGACACTAACAATCCCTTACATAAGGATTGTACTTTCCTGCTCACAAAGCATACTCTCACATTGTTTTGTTTCCTTATAACCAGAGGTCCCATCGGGCTCCTCAGATTTCCTATGATCTGACTTGTCCTTTCAGAGACAAAGAGCGAAGGAATACACTACTGCCACTTGGTTCTTAAACCAAACCAAATACACATGAAGAATGAGTCCTAACATAGGATTTCAGTGTCCAGATAAATCTTTCTTGAAGAAAGATAATAACACTAATGACATCAGAAGTATCACAGTAAAGAGCAAATTAAGGTTTTCATTACGCTTGGTCCTTATTTTTCTCTAAGATGGTGTGCGGTGTAATTTAAGTTGCCCGCTATCACACATCTTAATTGATAGCTCTCTTCCTTATGTTTTGTCCCCAGGAATTAATGTTTGTATTTAATATCATACTGTCATTATCTTGTTTCCTCCACACTGAAAGGAGTTGTCTGTGATTTGCAGGTTTGGGGGGCCAGCTGGAAACATGATTCCCTTCTCCACGTCCGTCCTCCCACTGATCACTGGCTATTACGCATAATTACATGGAAGCGTGTATTAGACTTTATTATAATGCATGACAGTGTGTTTAAGTAAATTAGAAATTTGCATATCAATTTGGGGAAAAAATACCAAAATGCCATTCAGGACCTTTTATTTACACCCGGAGGATTGCTGGGTTTTAGGAAACTGTTTCTCTTCTCAGGTCTAAATCTAAACTGCAAAAGCGTGAGGAAGCCAGAGTGCAGGGGGAGGGGCTCCGCATCCTGGGCTGGGTTTTCTTCCTCTTTCCTCTTCCCTGGCTTAGTAACCAGCTGGGCAAATGGTTCCTTAGTAACCAGGCAGGTCAGGCATTGGCTCGCTACCTGGGGGAACTTGGCATCTGCCTTAGACGGTGTCAGACCCCTGGAGCCAGCAGGTAGCTGGCTGGGGCTTTCAGACTTCTTCAGCCAAAAGAAATTAGGACCAACCATGGTCCCTGGAGTGTCAAGAAATAACAAGTCACAGTGAGCCCCACGATTATTCCATCCTGGCCCTGCCTGTCACTTTTTGTACTGTGCCCTTACCATCCTTGAGCCTGGAGAGAGTTTACCCAAGCTGAAGAATTACTTGAGGACTCCTAGGCCACTGACAAGGGCACTGGAGGGTGTCATCTCCAAGAAGCGGGGGCGGGGGAGGGAGGGATCTTGTTTCTTCCCTAATCACTCATACTTGACTGTGTGGATGTTAATCATTCCTGATGAAAACGTATGTCCCTCAGCTCGTTAGGGTAATTTGTAAAAGTATATTTTTGCCTTTGGAGAGTACTACAGGCTATCAGAAAGTGTCATTTCATTTTCCACAATCAAGTTCCTCACAGGTTCATTATGCAAAGGCTTTGTTTTAGATCCTTGCATTGTGTGTTCATTTATGGATTCAGAAATTCAAGTACCAGGGGAGCCTTCTTTGAAATTTTTTAAATCTATGCACTTTTTTGAAAGTGTGGCTTATTTTATTTTTCATTTTTGACCTTGGAAAATGTCAGTTATAATGTATGAATAAAGCTGGGAAAGAAACACAGAGAATAAAATAGTTATATAAGGACAGGGGGATCATGGATAGAATTTTTTCAGTTATATGACTTTAATACCAACATTAAATATACACTTCCTTGAATTTCAAAAAATCACCTAATATCCAAATTCTTTTACAACTGAAACATGTAGCTAAGGAGAAACTTTAAACGGTGTTAGTTCTGAGGTTAACAATTTCTGTTGTGTAGCGATGACGGAAACTCATATTAGGTTGAACCATTAGACATTGCCTATATCTGATCCCATCTGACCCACAAAAACAGCAGTTTTAAATGGTCCGACCTAAGCCATCTAACTGGTCAATAATCTGTTTGCTTTGACAACATTTAATGGTGGTTTTATTCATTTTGTCTGTTGTGTACCTTCATCTTCTTCCGCATAGGATATGAAAGTGCTGATGGCATTTTATGGTTTTTATTTCCTTCAGTTTAAAGCTTACAGGAGTGATGAAGAAAATACAAGTAATAGTCTCTTGTTATTGTAGCTTTGTTTTGCTCTTTTGCATTAGTTCCCTTTGGAATCATTAGTGCCTTCAGAATCATCCTATTTGCTAAAAACACAGTAGGACACTTAAGAAAGGACACAGCTTCCCAGTGCCCTGAAGGGAGATACCTTGCGTGGCTGGTGCCACACAGCCGCACAAACTAATTCTCCCTGAATGGAAAAGAAAAAATGAAACTTCTACCTAGTGCCGCAGGAGAGCTGCCCCAGGACAAAGAACCGCAATCAATTGAAACTGAGGAGGAGCCAGGAGGCTGAGAACGCAATTATCCCTGTTGTTACTTCCCAGGAAGACCAGTGTTAACAAGCCTGGGAGTCCCATGATTCTGTCGCATCACATGTTTAAAAACACAAAGTCTAACTCTGCCAGGTCATGCCTTTCTACAGAAAGTGATGAGTAGAACACCAACAGTAACAGAAACCAAAAAAAAAAGGTGGGCGGGGGGGGTGGGGGAGAAGGGCCTGTTCTTTGGGATGAAAAGTTGACTTCCAATTTGAAAGAGAATGGTCATGTCTCATTCTTAATCCCTCATGGCAATTTCCACACAAGGGTCAATTCTTTTCATGAAAAGCAAGGAACTAAAAATTATTAATCAAGTCAGTCTCTGCTGATGCAGCTGCATGTGTACATCTTTTATTTCTATGGAACTAGATTTTTAAATTAGGTATCATCTAAATATATATGTGCACATATAAATATAAACACCCACTTCTGTTGTAAAACCTCAGGAACCAGGTAAGAACAGAAGTGAAAGAATTCCTGGAGGGCCTATAGCACACACTTTTTATTCAGAGTGAGAGATGAAGCCTAAACCATGTTAAGCTGGAAGTAGAATCCAGCACTCCCCGAACCCATTCCACTGCACCATACCACACCCATGACACCCAGTAAAACCCACCAACCGAACTTAAACCAGGTCAAATTTTCCATCTTCAGAAAAAAAAATGATTCAAATCCAGCTGAAGGAAATTCTGTGGTAGAAACTCCAAACTGACTTTGGATATCCAATCTTCTTCTCTTCCTTAGTCACAGGAAAGTAAGGTTATAGCTGGATGCGCTGTCACAAAAACTATTATTTCCCAGTCTCCCTTTTAGCTGGCTGCCCATGATGTGACTAATCTCTGGCCAATAAAATATAAACAGGAAGGGTTAGTGAGATTTCCATGAAGTCCCCTTAGAAGGGAGCATGTGTACTTTGCTTCTTCCCTTCCTCTTTTCTGTCACCACACATGCTAATGTACTGGCCATTTTAGACCAAAAGGCAACCCGCTACGGATGTCAGAGCAACAAGATAGAAGGATCCCGGGTCCCTAATAACCAGGGAGCCTTAATAATCAGCTTGGAATGTAGTTTTACCTATACCAAATCACACTGTAATTGAGAAAGAAGCTTTCTTCTTACCTAAGTCCCTGGTGTTGAGGTGTTTTCTGTGATGTGTGGTCAAGTCTAATCCTACCTAATACAAATATATATATTTCCTTAGAAGATTTTAATTAATTTGATTTGGTAATAGAAAAAGACATTGATTTCATCCATGATTTTTTTAATATATCAGAAGGATTGAAACATGAATCAAACTTTATAATGTGTTCCATTTCCATTCCTACCCCCAGAGGCATATTAAATGTCCAAAGCTCAGAAAAGTATCTATATCTAGGACAAGCTCTTTGATGGGAGGCAGACAAGCAAAAATCCATTATTTTATTCTCTGTATGTTAATCTAAAAGTATCACAATTCCAATTACATATTCAGCTGTTTATTTGTCAAATCTACGGAGACAGAAGTAAAATAGAAGTTGCAAATAATTTATAGCTTTAGATGGGGATCACAATTCTCAGGATTCTGTCTATGTAGAGACCTAGGGGGGAAATGTTACACACAAATCAAAAAACATCATTCAAGGAAAAACAAACACTATACACTACTCAGCCTTATCTGATTTGACTGCTTGTCCTGAATTTCTACGGTTGTTCAATCTATTCCTTCTTATCTTTATGACGAACAGCGCCCCTCTAAATTCTTAGTTCAGAAACAATGTCTCCTTTAAGGACAGGAGAAACATAAGCTAATTACCATATAAGTAATAATAATTTTACTTTTCCAATGGGCTTTCATACAAAAAGCTCCAAGTGCTTTATAAATTATATATACAGAGACTACTTAACCTCCTACTAAAAAGGCTGCTATTCTTTTATAAAATTCTCTGTAGTGTTGTGCCACAGGAGAGAAAGACTGCCATGTCCGTGGGCCATAGCTGGGTGAGTTTAACGGAAGCAAAGTGTAATGCCTTACTTAGTGGAACTAAAAGCTTTGAAGAATCCCTTTAAAAAGTCATCAAGGGAGCTTTTAATCATAAGAAGTAGTCAATTCTTTGTTTTGGGTCTTGTCCAACCCAAGTGGAAACTTCAGCCATAAAACTGCATGTCAAATCATCAGGGGTTATGAAGTCAGCTTGACTTCATTAACAATAGTGTCTTTGACAATGACCATGTCAAGTAAGGAAAATGGAAAAGATCAGAAGGCAAGCAAAAATTGTTGCTCCTGAAGTTGATAAGAATTAGACCGTGAGAGACATAACTAGTTGCATTTTACATATTTTGTTCCCTATGTCTAGTTCTCCAGTCTGGAACCAAGATCTGAGAATGTACCCTCAATTCCATCACCTACCACAAAAGACAACAGCGAGGTGTTCTTCATGTGCCTTTACCAGCTGTGAACTGTTCTCAGCCTTCGGTGACTGTGACCCAGTGATTGCTGTCCCCTCTGAGAAGCCTACTGATTGCAGCTTCAGCAAGAAGACCATCCCCTTCATTACACTGCCTCAGTTCATTTTCATTCTGATGATATGGCATGTGTAAGAGATGATTCCTATAAGAGATGATTTTGAATCTTTCTCCCCTACTAAACATTTTGCTCTAGTAGTAATGGTATTTCAATCCCTACCTAAGAAAAGGCCTGGAAGAGTGGGTGCTAATTGTTTTATTAATGACTGAATAATCCAGTCCACTATCAACTCTAACCTAGATGATTACAACCTTCTAGCTGACCTCCTGTTGCCATGCTCACCTTCCTCTCATCTGTTCTGAAGGCAGCAGCCAGAGAGCTTCTAAAACCTAAGATCATCCCACCAACATTTCCCCACTGCACCTCCCTCACCCTCCCCTCCCTTCACCATCACATTTTCTTAGAACCTCTCATTGGCTGTCCACTGCTCTGAGCACCAAGTCTAAATTCTTTTCCAGGCAACAGCCTACTGACTTGGATTTTTCTCCCAAACCTCATTTTTCTGCCTCTCTTCCTCTTGCTCACCATATTCCAGTCCATATGCTGGCCCCTTCCATTCCTCTTTCCTTCCCCAAAACATTATGTGTTCATTTTTACAGTTGGAATGTATTTCTCCACACATCATTCTCATTCTCCAGATCTTCAGGTTCAATGTCCCCTCTTCAGAGCAGCCTCCTGTTTCCACCATGTTAGGTAAAGTTTGTGATCTCCTAGCTTTCTTTATCTCCTAGCTTCCACAATAGGATTTTTCTCCATAATATTCTCAGCAAGTAGCACAGTGCTTGGCACTTTTCAATACTTAGCAACTATGGGTTCAATGCATAGATGACGCAACTTCAGCTCTAACACGAAAGACCTGTGTCCCACCTGCAGAGTTCCAGCAGACTACAAAAATTTCCAAGGCAGATCAAATGGGGAGAGTCTGACAGCCAGAGAGAAAGAGCACATAAAAGGAATATTTATGAAATTTAGAAAATATTAGGAAAGTGAGGCTGAGGCTTCTTTCCAGGTTCATCCATATCATTACAAGTGGTAGAATTTCTTTCTTTTTTATAAGTATCTACCATATTTTCTTTATCTGTTTATCTGCTGATAGATACCTGGCTTGTCCCCATATCTTGGCCATTATAGATACTACTTCAATGAACATGGATGTGCAGACAGCTCTCTGAGATCCTGATTTCAGGGTGTTTGGGGGATATATTCTCAAAAGTGAATATATGTTAGCCAAATCATATGTTAGTTCTATTTTCTTTTATTTTTTTGAGGAACCTCATACTGTTCTCTATAACATTTGTATTATTTTACATTCCCATCACCAGTGTACAGAAGTTCTACTTTCTCCACAAGTCCATCACCGTAGGATATGATTTCTCTTATATGAGGTATATAAAATAGCCAACTGTATAAAATCACATGATAGAATGGTAGTTTTCAGGGGTGGGGGAAGGGGGTGTGAGGCGTTTTTCAATGGATATAAAGTTATAGTTTTGCCAGACAAATAAGTTCCAGAGACCTGTTGTCCAAAACTGTGCCTATAGTTAACAATAAGGTACTGCACACTTCAAAAATTTTTAAAGATTTTATTTATTTTTATAGAGAAGGGAAGGGAAGGAGTCAGAAAGGGGGAGAAATATCAGTGTGTGGTTGCCTCTTGCATGTCCCCCACTGGGGACTTGGCCTATAACCCAGGCATGTGCCATTATGGGGAATCCAACTGGAGACCCTTTGGTTCGCAGGCCAGCATTCAATCTACTGAGCTACACAAGCCAGGACTACACTTCAAAAATTGATAAGAAAATAGAGCTCACATTAAGAGTTCTTAAAAAAAAAGGGGGGGGGGACACAGGAAAAGTTTTGGAGATAATGGATATGTTTATTACCTTGATTATGGTAATGATAACATGGGTATACACTTAGGTCCAAACCCACCAAATTGTGTGCATTTTCTATATGCAGTTTTTGTATATTAATTATACCTCAATAAAGCTGGGAAAAGATTGAGGCTCCCTTGGATGGATGCTGTTTGTCTGTGTAAACAAATAATTACAATTCCTTGTAAACACCTCATAACAGGGGTTCTCACGTGTTTACCTGGCTAACTCAACACAGATGTCATCTCCTCCAAGATGCCTCCCCAGGGCTGTAAGGTGCCCTTTTGATGTGCTCTGGTCATATCCAGTGTATCATGCAGGAGATACACTAAGATCAGTGACATGCAGGAGACACGGGTGAAAACACATAATAGTACTAGGTGTAGTTGTACGAGTACTTACATTTCACACTGGAACGTTTGGACTTTCTCTAGTGAACAACAGGGAAATAACTGAACGAGCAGATTTTCAGTTTAGAAAAATCATTCTCATTGATCTGCAAGTGGAGTAGATTCAAGGAAAAGAAG
Source organism: Micronycteris hirsuta (assembly GCA_004026765.1). Taxonomy (NCBI): domain Eukaryota; kingdom Metazoa; phylum Chordata; class Mammalia; order Chiroptera; family Phyllostomidae; genus Micronycteris; species Micronycteris hirsuta. The sequence continues at coordinate 42,943 of PVJI01005547.1, forward strand.
ACTGGAAAGAAAGAGGCGGTCCACAGGCTACCGCAGAGGTCAAGGACAAACATGATAAGAATCTGAACTAGGTCAACGACAAAAGGAATAAAAACAATAAGTTTGAATACAGGAATTATAAAGCAGGTGGACTCTGTAATACTGGGGGATCTTTTACAGGAGTGAGCCCCAAAAATTTAGTTGTTTATAAGAAGCAGCTGGGGTTGTAGAAAAAAATAATAAATTTGACTTAAGGTAAGTGGAGTTTGATGTGCTGCGGGATATCCAGGAAAAAGTTAAGAGGATAATTATAAGTTCATATCTATGAAAGAGAGGTAGACTAGAGATACAGATTGGGAACCTGTGGTTGGTTTTTTGGCCCACCCACAAATGACCTTGTTGTTGGCTCTACCTAAATAAAAATACCAAGGATAATGACTCAGAAATTGATCTGATTATTTTCCAGAGCAATACAACCTAAAATAAAATGGCTTCCTAACAGTTAAAAAAATGCTATACTCAATAAATAACAGATACTGACTTAATTTCATACTTCATACAAATGACCAAAATGGAAGACAAGACCATAGTCCATTAAATGCTGTGTGTTGTTCACCATTTATAACACTTGATCATCATCTTTATGTGCCCAAAAGAAAGCTCTCTGAGTCCAGAGGCAAAAATATAAAATGCTTGAGTTCATTGAAATATATTACACATTGTATGCTAATGTGCTCTAGACATGTGCTTGGCACCTACTGCACTATAATGAAGATGAGTTGGCTTATGTATTATGTTCCTTCTGCTTAAATGGATCCCATTATAAGTTTCACAAAGCATGTTAGTACATTCTTTGCATCAACCTAAGTCCATAATGAAGTCTAGCCTATTATGATATATGGCAATACTATGACTGAGTTCAACTATCTTACTGCAAGAAAACAGCATCGAGAAGGAAACTAAGAGTTCACTGGTGAGAAATTATAATAAGGACTTACTATAAACCAGACACCTATTGACTCTTTGTCCCTTAAACAATCACAGGAGATATAACATTATCCTAATTTGTACCACTACTACCACCACCACCCCCGAAAAATAAACAAAAACTAAAGTACAGAGGAGTTAGTAACTTTCAAGATCACAGGGATTATATCTGGTAAACTTGAACTTGAAACACAGGCCATCTGGGTCTAGAATCTGTTCTTCAAATCATTTAGACTCCATGCCTTCCTCTCTAAAATTTCTCAAGGTACCCCTTTTAGGGAGACTGAAAAATTCAAGTGCTCCTCCCAGGAACACAGAGCAGGAGCTAAAAAATTAAATGTTGACTTGATGCACTAATAAATAACCCATGGACATTGTATTATATCGTCCATCACACCAAAATTCCACGGCACTGACATTGTGCTGCCCCCTACGTAGCTAATCTATCAGCCTCATTCTTACCAAATTCTGTAACCTACTCTGTTCTAAACACAGCAGTTCATCGTTTCTAACCCTGCTCTTGCTAGCACTGTGGAGTGCCACCCCTCAAACGTCTACTGGACTAATAAATCCAGACTTCCAGTCCCTGTCCCTGCAGGAGAAGCTCGCACGGGGTGGATGACTTATGCAGTCACACAGGACCCCACGCTCAAAAAGGCCCTGTGCTCAGTTTATTGTTCTGCTGTCACTGTATTGAAATTCTTAATGATTTTGAACAAAGTATCTGCATTTTTATTTTGCACTGGGCCCCACAAATTATGCCGCCAGTCTTAAATTCACATAAATCCATTCTAACTTCAAACCGGCCTTCTCTTGATTTATTTTTACAATGATTTATTTAACTACATGTGGGGGAAGATATTGTAAAGGAAAAAGAGGAATGCTGTGAGAATGTGTAGTTAGAGGAGCTAGGGAAGACTTCTTCTGGGTTCTGAAGGTTGAGTGGGTGCAAACAAGGCCAAGGGCTGGGAGAAGCACATCCCAGGCAGATCCCTGAAGCATGAAGTACAGGGTGGGTTAGCAGGACTAAACCAAGGGCGTGCAACACAGTGAAGACCTGAGCCACGTGAGGCTGCCAAGGAAGGCTGGCAGGATCATGGACAGACTGGGCACCATGTTAAGAACACTGACCTTCACCCCAAAGAGCAATGGCAGCCCACTGCAGAATTTAAATTGGGCGAGACACAGGATCCAATTTTTATTTAAGAAGGTCACACCAAGACACACACTTTTAAACTTCAAGTTATCCCACATCCTGCCTTGACATTTACCACATCTGCAGTTCCTTTTCTTTTTCTTCTTCTTTTTTACAGTTCTTCAGCTCCAAACAGCTCCTTTCTCCACTTAACAGGTGACTTCATCCACTTTGTCAAACTTGCTTCTCCCTTTTGTCATATTTTCATCCCCTCTGCATCTAACACAGCACGGTCCCCACAACTTTCACTTGGTTTTGTGTTTACTCAGACTCACCTCTTCCCTCTCCTCTCAGAAGAGTGAGATTCCTCCATCCCCTCCCAGGCTAATCCTTCCAGCTGTCGTCTTAATCCCATTCTCATTCCTCCCCACTCGTCCTCACTCCCGTCCAGAGGAGCAGAGGAATCGGACTCTTCTCCTTCTCCCGGCGGCAGCTCAGATTGTGCAGCATCCAACAGCTCCCGCTCTTCAGGCTGTGGCTCCGGCTCTGTGCTTCCCGGGCAGGTGGGAAGGCAGGAGCCTGCCCTTCTCCTGAGCTGCCTCCCTTCTCGTTCACACCCCTCACCAGCCAGGTCCTGAAAACATTAGTCAAGCAGGCAACTAAAGCTTGGATTTGTAACTGTCTTTTGTACATAGCATCTAAGACTTTTCTCTCCAAAAGTGTATTTGTATGATTGGTTTTTTGGAACCAAGTACAAGTATCTTTAAATGACATCTTAGTTTGAAGCCATTATCTCGGCTTATCAAGATCTTTTTGGATCCTTAGTCTGACAGCCCAGGCATTTCTTTTTCCTTCAGGATGTGCGTGATCTATGCCTTTATAATGCATGCTTCCCACATGATCATGACCTTGTAAGTGAATGGGAATGGGTGAAGGGTACAATTTAACACTAATTTTGAATACACCTTACCCCAGCCACAGAAACTGTATTGTAATTCTTTATCTATTTTCAAATTTATTCCTTTGGACAGTTACATTTTCCACTAGTGAAATTACATTCAAATTTCCACTAACTGAATGTAAGGTGAAACTGCTGCTATCATTTCTAGTGCTAAAAACATTAGCAAAAATCTAATTAAGTAAAAAAAAATTTTTAAAGAAACCCATGTAGGTGTATATTTGAATAAAAATCTAGAAACAGTAAATGGAGGAGGGGAAATATTTTTATGGTTGAAAGAAATAAAAGCACAAGTGTCTTATATCCTATCAGACAGTCCTCTTTTTAGGCAGCATGGTTTTCCCAGCATGCCTCAGGGCACGGCTGCAGGTCCCCATGCTGCCCAGTCTCTTCAAAGCGGTCAGTGGGACCAGGACTGTTTGTTTGCCAAGGTTTCCCTAACAGCCAAATGAAAGAGGCGCTGAATGGGAGAGTATTAAGATTTCAATGCCTATTCAATGTTTTACTTTTTGAAAATTCTGCAGGCCTAAAACTAAGAGAGTATCTAATACAAACAAAGAGACGATCTAATAACCTTGCCTCAAAATGAGGGTAATCTTTAAAAAAGCATTGTATCTGATTTCAATAACTACATAGTAATTAGATGATTATTGGTACCCAGTACAAATACACTATTAAATGTTAAGGAAAAATACAGATGAACAATAATCACACTGTATTTTACAAGGAGCTGCAACCTGAAGCATAATAATTATCATGCGCTGTAGTAGCCAGAATATAAATAACAGTGCGAAGACTATTTGAGAGAGAGAAAAGAAGAAAAAAATAGAAAAAACTCTGTCTGGACCTACTAGGAGTATATGCAATCTAAAATTAAGCATAGGCAATTGAAGAGAATGAAGTAATAAAATAGTATATGACCTATACAGTGTGATTCCTACCACCAAGGTCATAGACTCTTCCTCTTGGGTCCATCCCTGCTGCGGCTGCCCTAGCTCAAGCCATCGACATGTTTTGCTGGGACTAGTGCAGTACTCTTGTATTCTCCCAAGTAGTGTCCTTGCTTCCAGCCTCTATCTGCTCCTCTTAACTCTCCACTCTGCCACTGGAGTTCTTTTTCCCAAGAAAAGCTCTGATCATATCACTCCCCTAATTAGAAATCCTCTGTGTCTCCCACTGTTTGTAGACTAAAGTCCAGATTCCTAAGCATGGCAATTAAAGCCCTCACTAGTAAGTCCTCGCTAACCTTCAGTCTCAGCTGCAGGTAGTTGCCACCCTCACTCTTCCAGACTCTACTCTCTCATATGCTATATTCCAGCCGTGACAGGCGATCCGCCAGGTTCTCCCACAGACCTGCTCTTGATGGGCTCCCTGTGGGCAGCAGAGCAGAGCGCTTGGAAGCACAGACTCTGAATAGTAAGGGCGTAGGGCCAACCTCAGATGTGCCTCTCCTTATCTGTGTGATCTTGGAGAAGTTACTTAACTTCTTTAACTTCTAATCTTTCAAATGAGAATATAATTAAAGGGGTTACCACACAGCATTTCCGAAAGGTTTAAATGAGCTACCACAAGTAGAAGGCTTAGAGCAGTGCCTGGAACAGAGTGCACTGTATTTAAGTACTAGTTTTTATTATCACCACTGACTTTGCCATCCTTTCTCCACTCGGCAAACTCTTAGTAATCTTAGGGGCTCCAATCAAATGGCATTTTCCTATAAGCCTCGCATCTCCCACTTTGTCACTGCTAGGCATGATAGACGATGCATTTTCCCCCCTTTCATAGCCCCATAGAACTTTGATCATGTAATCATTCTATTGAATGCCTACTACAGGCAATGCAGATACTAACTACAATAAATAAAGTAGTTATAATGACTATCATTATACAGATGAGAAGACTGAGAATCAGAGATGCAAATAAACTTATTCAGCCAGCAGACAAAAGAATTAGAATTCCAATTCAGCCCAATATGACCCAAACCTAATATCTTTCTTCCACAAAGTATTGCCACCCAAGTACAAGACTCATTTCTCTCTATCAAAGATTGGTGCTTATACAGCTGTTTCTCTCTGTGGACTGTGAGCTTCACCTCATTAATCTTTTAATCACCGGCAACTTGCCCAAGGCCGGGCCCATTACATGTGCTCAGTAAGTGTGTGTGACTGACCTTTTGAACCATATTCTAAGAGAGTGCTGTCCAACGGAAATATAATGTGAGCCAGACGGGCAATTTTCTAGTTGCCACCTAGAAAAGATAAAAATCAGCAGACAAAATTTATTTTAATAATGTTCTATTTAACCCAAAGAATCTAGAATATCATCCATTCACTGTATAATCGATATAAAAACATTAATGAGATATTCTGCCTTTGCCAGCTAAGTCTTTGAAATCTCATGTGTCTTTTCCACTTAACAAGGCGTCTCAACTGGAAATGGCCGATCCCATGCGCTCACCAGCCACCGTGGCTAGTGGCTGTTATAATGGACAGCGCGGTGTGAGAGAACACACACCGTAAACATAAAACCGAATGACACCGTGTGCTCCGCCCCGTGGAGGCCAAGTCACACAGCACGACACGCATTCTCAGTCACAGCCGAGTCTTCCCACGACACTCAGAACAGCTCTGCTCTCCACACCAGTTTGCCGTGGCCCCTCGCCATCCTTTGCAATTCACGGTTCTGTGAGCTCTTCACTGCCTTAGATAAAGTCCACGTGAGATTGCTGAACAAAAGTCATTTTTTAATCCAAAGTTACCTTTGGGTGGACCTTTATCGGTACTGAACTCCCACCACCTGCCAGACATTGGGGGGCAGGGGTGGTGAGCTGAGCATACACCTCCATCCATAGGATTTGATTTGAAACTCTCTTGTGGCATTTTCTTTATAAATATTATATTTTATTGATTATGTTATTACAGTTGTCCTGATTATTCTCCCTTTGCCCCCCTCCATGAAGCACCTCCCACTGCCTCAGGCAATCCCCTCTCTTGTGGCATTTTTAAAGTTCTATCTTGTGTTTGAACCAACTGCTACAGAACTTGACTGCACGTAAGATTTTCAGTTAGAAAAGTCCCTGTGTTTGACCTGGCGCACAGCGAAGCACCCGATGACACCTTGACGCTTGCTGGCAGTCAGTAAACACTTGCAGGGTGAAGAGCCTCAGGAAGCTGGCCATGGATTTGAGGTAGAGTTCAGTGTGGGAGATAAGACGAGGGCAGGGTTGGTCAGCAAAGTGCTCAAGGCTGAGACAGAAACGGAACTAAAAACAAGCCCATAAGCAGAGAAAGAGGATGAAAAAGAACGTTTCAGACAGAAGTAGTCTAAAAAAAAAAACCTCACAGGCCAGGAATTATTTAATAAATATTTACACAGCATTTAGTCTGTGCGAGGCTCTGTTCAAAGGACTTTCCGGAGGTTAATTCACATATGTTTCATGCCAACCCACTGAAGTCGCCCAGTTTTGCAGATGGGGACAGTGGCTGCATGATCTGGAACGTCCAGTCTGCTAGAAGTAGCAGGCCTGAGATTTGAACACAGAGCTCCGCTTTGGGACCCCTGCTCCCAACCACCACTCCATGCTGTCTCTCTGTGCCCACAGTCTAATGTGATATGCTTTCCAAGCTATGCCTGGCCCTAAATTATGTTGGTTCTCGATAGGAGTGTTTTGGACTATTCTGAAGTAAAAGCAGATGCAGGATAGTTTGGACTGGATACATTAAGATCACTTCTGGGGTATTCTACACTCTGAGGGAATCAGCTTGGACATGTGAACTCAACATTACATTTTAATAGCCATCAATTCACTTCACCAGAAACGCGTGAGCAAGGCCTCTCGGTGCGTTCCCACCAAGCACACGGAGCTCCAGCACAGAGCCAGAAACTCAAGGAAACGCATTTATTCAAACCTCAGGGACAAATAAAGAGTAATACAAAGCATTTCTTTCTAAAATGTTTTGGATTGTCTGTAGGTACAACCAAAAGCGTTTTGTTTCATTTTCCCTCAGTGGCTACTTTGATAAAAAAAAATCAAGGAGTAAGATAAAAATTACTATCCTCAAAAAACTTAAACATTGGTTCATTTCTACTCAATTTCATACACAATTGTTTAGTACCTACATTCCAGATTCTCTGCTGGCCGATGGAGAAAACGAAAAATAAAGCACAATCCTTCCCTCACGGAGCTTAAAACCATATAGATATAAACAAGTAATTATGCTACTCCATTCCAGGGTGTGAGTATGTGGGACAGAGTTTATTCTTGTATTGTTATGTGTACGTATAATTATTTATTAATTATTGTACTATTTCCACAGGAACACTATAAACCTACTTTGGCCCCACCCTGCATAGTTCCAGCTACGAGAAGTCCAAGGAAGGAGTGGTCAATTTTTCCCTGGGGAAGTAAGGAAAAGCTCCAAGGAGACAGTGGCGTTTGAGCTGACAGTTAAGGACATATGGTTATTTTGGGAAACAATGTGGCACGGTCACATCACACAAAGGGCACGTGTGCAAAACATCAACGACATAAAATATAGCAGCAGAGGAACGGTGCTCCACAGACCAAGAGTTCTCATTAAGTCTTTGCTGATAGTGGGATTTGGGATCCAATCATTGCATGTAATTCCAAAAGATTTATTGAGGGTTTATTAGGCACTACCACCCCGTAAACCAATAGGGATAGAATGATGCCTAAGACATGGTCCTCTTCCTGGAGCGTCCCAACGAATAAAGAAGTGGCAGTCCGTGGGCCCCTGCTGTCATAGGGGTATGGCGTGGAGCCGCTCAATTCAGCCTAGGGATAAGGGAAGACTGGTGCAAAGATGTGATATTTGCACTCAGTCTTAGAGATGAATAAGAGGTGCCCATTGGACACAAAAGGAAAGCTTCTTTCAGACGAAGGGAGTGTGTACAAAGATACAATGACATGAAACAGTATCAGAAATTTCTGGGAGGCAGAGTTTAGCACTGCTCAAGAACGGAATGGGTGCACGTAAAACTGGAGAGGTACGCAGGGGTCATACAATGGAGAGCTTTGTATTAAATGCATAAATGTCGTGACTGCATTCTGTAGGCCATTCAGTGAGAGCCACTGAGACTTTGACGCAGGTTAGGAACATGACCAAATCTGCTCTCCAATCAGAAATTAACCGGAAACTGCCTTAGAACCATTAAGACGAGAGGTCCCACCCATCAGGAGGTATGGCAATGACAACCGGAGAAAAGATGGCAGCCTGAGCTGAGATCACGTGGGTTGTGCGGTAGCAAAAGCTATGGAATTGAGAATATTTCAGAGGTGGAACCAACATGATGTCATGGCCGCCTAGATTAGGTGAGGGCAAGGAGGTCGGCAGGATGATTTTCAGTTTCTGGACAGAGCCATTGGAGGAAGAGTGGGGACAGTAACCGAGACAGAGCAGATGCTGTTGAAAGAGAAAGGCGAAGACATGAAGAAGCAGAGGCTCATGCTGTTGAGCAGGAACACTCCAGGAGAAAGCAATCCATTCAGGCTTTCGGTAACACCAATCTATCAGACAAATCTGCCATCTGTCCACATTTACTTTGTGTTTCTTCTAAAATAAAAGAGCAATCAATCTTGACATTCACGGCAGCTCCCAGGCTTGGCTGTCCCTCCTACCTGGGATGCTCGTCGCAAAAAATGGGTCAGATTAAAACAAATCAATCAAGTTGTGTCTGCCAAGTTAACATCTCTGTAGGAAGTTAATTGACCCTGCTTCTGACACAGGCCCACATGACAGATGAGAAGTGAAGGAAGATGGGACATAGCCAGCCGTTCATGACACAGACAATAAGGAGAGGGTTTCCCTTGAGAAACAGATTTTCTGGGCCACAGGTGAGCCATGGGGACAATCTGGGGGGAAGCACAGAGGGTCAATAGGTATCTGAGGACAAGGGCAGGCTTGTAGCCACAGCTGTCATGACAATGCCAGGGAGGCCATCCGACTCAGACAATGACAGGTCTGAGGTCATAAAACTGGGCAAAAGAGGGGCACAGAGCAAAAGGGGTAAATTTGCACTTGACTTGCAGTCATAAGGTCTGGTTTCATGGACACACTGCTTAACCTTAACTGATCTAAAATTAGTTACCTCATCATTAAAAGGAGGTTATAATACCTAGCTTATCTCTTACCAGTCTGACAATTAGGGACAAGTTACCTAATCTTTCAAAGCCTCTGTTTTCTCATCAGTAAAATGGGCTGATGTCTGCCTTTTCTTACAAGACAGTTTTGATAAGTAAAGAGTAATTTAAGGGAAGGTGCTTGGTAGAATAAAAATTGGGAAACATATTCCAGGGACAGGGGAATGTTGGATCAGCATTTAAAAGACAAAAGTTCCCATATAAACTCTTCTAGGCACTAAATTTGGGATCTAGCATATCATTTCTCTGGACCTCAAAACCAGGAGTTGGGGATAAGTGGTCCTTATATTTCCTGTAGCTCAAACATTTTATACATTGGGGACACCAGTTAGTCCACTTGGACTTTGGGGTTACTATAGAAGTTTCTGGTAGCCTAGAAAGAATGCAAAATTCAGTTATAAGATCTGAATTCAAGTTCCTTTCCAGCTTCTTCATAACTGTATTACCTTGGGAAATTTACATAACCTCACAGAGCCTCAGTTTTCTCGTCTGTAAAATGGACCTGAAATATCACACAAAAAAGTGTTTTACTAGAGCCCTGTTTTGTTCAGTTGGTTGGGCACCTTCCTGCAAAGCAAAAGGTCACCAGTTCAATTCCCAGTCAGGGCACGTACTTGGGTCGGGGGGTTGGTCCCCGGTCAGGCGCATATGAGAGGTAATCCATCAATGTTCTTCTCTTCCGTCAATGTCCCCTCTCTCTAGTAAATAAATCAAGTTTTAAAAGTGTTTTACTAGACATAAAAACTAAATAAATATAAACTACTTATGGCCATCTTGCTTGAATTACAATCTGAATCAACCACCGTAGCCTGATGACCTTCCTGATGCTCTTCAAATCCAAATCAATAATAATAACAAATCAATAATAACACTCGCCTGGTGTCCCAATAGACCTAAAATATTGAGCAAGCCACTGTTGTGGGCTGCGTGTTGATATCTCCCAAAATTTGTATATTGAAACCCTAACGCCCAATGCTATGGTATTAAGCGGTGGAGCTTTTGAGAAGTGAGCAGGGTGAGAGGGAGGTCACGATGGGTCTGGGCCTCAGAAGAAGCGGGAAACACAAGAGCTTCCTCTCTGTGCCATGTGAGGACACAGGGAGGAGATGTGTGTCTACAAGCCAGGAGGAGAACCCTCACCAAGAAGTAAACCTGCTTGCACCCTGGCCCGGGACTCCCGGCCTTGAGAACTGGGAGAATAACGCATGTTGTCTGAGCCGCCCAGTCTACGGTAGTTTGTTACAGCTGCCCAAGCTGAACGACAGCCTCCGTGGCCAGGCCTGTCAGCTACAGGAATGCTTTGTTTGTGACCAGTTTTACTTGCTCTCTATGTTTAAGTGTCTACCCCCATCTTCTCTCACCTTTTATTTGCTAAGATGTACACCTCCCTCTAATCATTGTGTCCCCTTCAAGTACCTCATAAACTCCATCCTCTCCCAAAGCCTAGTGCTGGCCAGAAAGGTTACTCTCTCTCCGTCCTCTGTAACTCCCTAGCGTCTAGTGGATGGGCCTCAGTGATCCTTCCCAAGCTGGCTCCCCTCACACACACAGTGTGGGGGGTCAGCATAAAACAGCACAGGCTTCCAGATCAGGGGAAGCTGTGTCTTCCCAGAACCCAGCCAAGAGCCTGGTACACAGCCAGTGAGCCAACAATACTCATTGAATTAATGAATTAAAGCATGTCTACCATTCACTATTTCACCTTGAACTATTAACTGACCTCTCATCATTAGAGTTTGCTCATTTGCCAAAGAAATCACTAAGACCTACTACATAGTTGTTCTGAATGAGTGGATTACAGCAGCGATTTTCAACCGGTGTGCTGCAAGAATTTTTTAAATGTGCAATACCCAACTATTTAGTCAGAGGCACTGACCTCTTTTCCCTTTGATTGTCAAATTAAAAAATGGCAACAGCCAACACAACAGTAGCCATCTGGTATGAATGATTCAAAATTATACCTATTGATTTTTTTGTCAGATTGTCAAAACATATTTTTTGGTGTGCCACAGAATTTTAGTAATTAGTTTATGTGTACTGTGAAATGGAGAAGGTTGAAAATCGCTGGGCCAGAGTATATAAAGTATGGCATGTTGTCTGGGACATATTAAATGTTTGATAATTGGTAATTACGAATACCACTGAAACACTTTAGAGGTGCCTAGTCGAAAATTTTGGCATTTCTCAAGCCTGCTTCATCCCTTCAGTCCATGATTCCTGTAGCTCATGGCGCCTCTCTTCCCCGGGTAATGCTGGGGAGGCCTGTTAAGTCTCTCGTCTCTCCACGTGTCCCACCTCCCCTCATCGGAGCTGCATAAGCACACAGCTTCCCTCTCTGCTGAGCCCTCAGCCTTGTGAGATCAGGGCACGTGTCCAATTCTTCTCTGCATCCCACCTGGTACCTCACGTGGTGCCTGGCCCAAAGCTAGCGATCAGGCTTGCTAGAAATGCTGGAATGAGCGGAGGAGTGGAGGAACACAGACCACATCTGTTGTGTGCTGGTGTCAATTTCAGCAAAATGTCTTTTTCCACAATGTAAACCATCCTCGATATGCTTATCGTCTTGGTTGTGGCAACAGTTTTGCAGGGGCCTGCATACATTCAGACCCACCGAGTTGTATACATTAGATCTGCGTGACCTTTCGTATATCAGTTGTACCTCAATAAGGCTATTTACAAAAAGTAATAAATAAACCACACTCACCGATAGTGTGGAGAGGATCAAAGGGTCTCGTGGCCTCTCCTTAGCACATTTACCTTGGTCTTTTCTTGGGTGTCTGCATTATAGATAGCACAACTGCCCTTTGACCTTTGACCAAGGGGAGAGAGATTTGGCCCTACTCTGTCAGCATCTGCTTCTGAGGAACTGTCTACAGCCTTCTGGCTGCCCTCCCCAGGGACATCAGGCACAGGGATGGAAAGCCCACCGTTAACACATTTTCCCTTTTGAGCAGGCCTGTCTGCAATGACGACAGCAGCAGCCATGGCTGTGAAACCGTTCGCCCCATTCATCAGTCTAGGGCTTCACAATTCCAGCCCCTTCCTGGATGACGCTGGATAGATCAAGTTCCTCTGTTCCTTAGTTTTCACCCTCTATAAAATGGGATAGCATAAAGGCATGCAGAAATGAATCGAAGACCATCACCCCGAAGTTAAACTACGTTCATTTTACCTAGCTCTTCTCCAAGGCCGCGACTCCACTCAGCTCAGTCCTCTTAGTGCGAGGCCTCCGGGTGCTGGGGCCAGGCTGGTGACACCAACGTGTGTGGGCATGTATCCACTTCTGGGGGAAGACAGGAACTGACTTTCACTGAGCACCTATAACAAATTCAGACATTGTGCTAAGCCCTTAACAGATTATGTCTCATTTGAGGTAGATATAGATAAAATCAGCTGACAGGGGATGAGAGAAGTAAAGTGACCCGAAGTCATGGTAGCTCAAAAATTTAGTTTTGAGTTCTGTTTACTTCTTATCTTTGTTGTTTGTTTTTGTTCTGAGTTGAAAGTCTTTGCTGAAATCCTGGCTGATATGATACTTAGCAGAAGAAATATTCAATTACGTATAGTCTCTTCCTTCAGGGGAATTCTTCACGTTCTCACATACTCACAGCAAACCATTACAGAGGTGAAGTACAGAAAATGTCTCTTAAAACTTGAGAGAATGGAGCTAGGGAGTCAGCCCATCACCTGCACTTGGCAGAGACTCAAAGGTAGGCAGAGGGGTAAGAAATTATTGTGGTGAGGGAAGGGGGAGGTTTCAGATATGTCCTTATTGGAGGCTGCTGGCCTGGGGAGGATGTGGTGTCCCAACTAGAAGAGGGGCACCCCGTGTGATTGGTTAGGGGGGCGTGGTAAGCTTTCTCTGGTCGGTCCTACTTGGGAAGTGGGAGTGAAAATTTGGAGAGCTTGATTATTAATCAAGTCTTGGCCATTTAGAGCCAGCTGTTACTCAGCAGGGGTGTCCAACCTTCTGGCATCTCTGGGCCACACTGGAAGAAGAGGCATTGTCTTGGGCCACACATTAAATACACTGCGACACACAATCACAAAAAAATCTCATACTGTTTTAGGTAAGCTCACAATCTTGCATTGGGCCACATTCACAGCCGTCCTGAGCCACATGCGGCCCGTGGGCCACAGGTTGGACACCCCGCCAGAGGTTACTGTTTGGCTTCCTGGACTTGCTGCTCCAGATGGTGGTCTGACTCTACGGTTACTGTAGACAGGGGGTTGGCTCCCTGGGCTGGTTGCTGCAAGCTGTAGGCCAGAGCTCTGCTTTTATATATAGTCTGGCCATGGTCCATTTGTACGCAGTCTCTTACTTTGTTGACGAAACAAGTCACAAAATTAGCCCATATTCAAGGGTGGGAAAATAGACTCTGTATCGTTATGGGAGAAACGACAAGGTACATCGCAAAGGATGTGGATATAAGGATGTCATCAACTGAGTGCATAAAGGCAGTCAGCCTCCAACAAGTGACCTCAGGTAGTTTTGCTCTAAGTGACTGGAAGAATAGAGTCATTAAATGTAGAAGGCAGGGGGTAGAGTTAACATTTCCACTTTGGATTTGATACCTGCAAGACTGTTACACATTCAAGTGGTGATATCAACTGGATATGCAAGTGAGGGGGCAGTTAGTCTGGAAATACTCACTTGGGAAGGAGTGACTAAAATGAGATGTCCCAGTCAGTCCAGGCTGCCATAACACAGTGCTACAGACTGGGTGGCTTATACACGAGAGGGATTTATTTCTCACAGTGCTGGACACTGGAAGTCTGAGATCAAGGTGCCAGCAAGACGGGGTTCCCCTGAGAGCCCTCTTCCTGGTTTGCAGGTTTCTCATTATACCCTCAGAATGGCAGAAAGAGGGTAAGAGAACTTTCTGGCACCCCTTTTATAGGTGCATTAATCCCATTCATAAGGGATCCACCTTCTTGACTTAATCACATCCCAAAGGCCCCATTTCCTAATACCCTCACATTGGGGGTTAGGGTTTCCATATAAGAATCAGAGAGGGGACACAAATGCCCAGGCCCTTGCAGGAGATAAAATTATTTATAAGCATTCAGATAAGAAAGATGCAGCAAAGCAGACTAGGAAGTGACCAGAACATTAGCAGAGATCCCAGAGAGGGTGGTATCCCAAAAACAAAGGGAACAAGATAATTTAAGAAGAGCTTAATCACTATGACCAGTTTGTGTCAACGTGGAACAAGATGAGGACAGAGAATTGATCATTGGATATGGCAACATGGAGGCCATTAGTGACCCTGACAGGGGCCCTAAGATTGTTTCCAGGCTGCTCTTCTTTCTCTCTACTCCCACCACCTAGGAGGCCACTGTCGTCTCTCTCCTGGAAGGTGGCAGCAGACCTAACACTAGCCTACCAGGTCCACCCTTGCCTTCCTCCCAACCACTCCCACACTGAGCACATCTAATCCTAGCCACCACCACTACCCATTTAAATCCCTGTAATAGCTTCACATGTCTTGTAGGACGAGGATCAAACCCTTAATATGATTTCTACCCATGTGGCTTTGCCTGTCTCTTCAACCCCCCTCTCATCCATTCCCACCATCATGGCCTTCTCTTACTTCCTGGGGAGCTATTCTCCCTCCCACCAAAAAGTCTTTTCGTATGTCATTCTTTCTCCCTGAAACATTCTGCTTCCCAATCCCAGCACACGCTCCCTATTAAGTCACAAGCACCCTTCCTCCTCAGTTTAAAAGGGAAGCAGAGCACGACTATCTAGCCTCAGTTACATCCACTTAACGCCTCGTACCCTATACCCTACTTCTCCCTTACCCCAGACCCCACAATATTGAAATTTTTTGGCAGAACTTTTCAACATTATCATTATAACATTGCTCTGTTGAAATCTGCCATATCCCCTGACTCAAAACAGAGGCTTAATTGATATTTATAAATAAGTTAATGAATACTGGATGAACTCTTTGAGATATACTACATTATTGTCCCCTTTTTACAGATGAGGAAACTAATACTTAGCAAGATCAAGATTTTGTTCAGGATTGTAACCACGCTCGGCTAGACTCCAGAGCCCTAGCTACTACCCCTAACTCTGTGTGTGTGTGTGTGTGTGTGTGTGCTGTGTACCACTAACGGGAGTGTCTTAAGGGCACAGTTATATTTTATTCATCTCTGAGTTAGAGACTATCCCTGTATTTACTGTTACTACTACGGTGTCTAGAAACATTGATCGAATTGAGTTGTAGAGAATTGAATTTCATAGATTTGAGCTGAACTGAGCAAACATACAAGCCTTGTAAAAGTATGTTTCGGTTCATCGTAGGAATTTTATATTTGGTTTATAACGCCGACTGCTGCCTCCTCCTCATCCCTTCATCACTGTGGTTCCTTTCTTCAGGGAACTGTTATTTTGCACCCATACTTACAGCTAGTTGCTTCTGGCAGATGTTCTCTCCTGCCTTTTCTTGCTCACCTCCGGCACTATTTGTGTTTGTCTGATAGAGAGGGGATTCGGGCCATTACAAAGCAATAGAAATTGCGTGAAGGCTTTCAGCTCAAGAGTCAGTGCACTTGTGGGAAGCAGGGCTCTCAAGCTCCTGCAGACTGCAGACCACTTTGGTGAGATGGAGGATGCCCACGAACCACCAACCGCCCTCATTCCCAGGGGGGGCTGCCCCAAATGGAAACCACACCCTAGGAAAGAAAGGGCTGGTACTGCCCCTGATGGGCTGCAGACCAGACAATGTCTGCTTTTATTAAATAAAATAAACAAATGACTTAATACTGGAAACCAAGCCATAGATATAATAATAAAATAATCAAGCACTAATGCCACAGCCCACAGACCACCTGGTTCTCCAGCTGTGGATTACCAGGTGGCTTTCCAAAAGACTTCAGGAATAATTAAGGTGGTAATAGTAGTCAGAAAAACAATAAATAACAATAACAACAGTTAACTTTGAATGCTGCAGTAAAATTTATATGGAAGTTCACATTTACCCTCTTAGATCTCGCTTAGATACAATAAGTCTATGAGGAATATCGAACAAGAAAATGATGACCATTCCAGCACCGGCGAAGGCTCACATGGGCTGGGTGATGGGCCGAATGCGTCATGGTCAGGAAGTGACAGAGCCACTAATGGGTAAACCGTTGACATACACCTGATTGGCCATCCTGCTGGTTTGGGACTGTGAGAGATTGAATTATTGCTCCCAATGTTTTATCTGGTCTCTGTTCTAGAATTATACATATAAACACTTTCCCATATGACTTTTTTCCCCTCTCATGCTAAGTGGGCTCTAATTCCCTGCCTCCCTGATGTCTGGCTGACCATGAACTTGCTTTAGCCAATGAAATGCTAGTGAGCATGAGAGTCGTAGCTTTAGAGGGTCTGCAAGTCTTGAAAGGCCCTGTTGCGTTCCTATCATTCACTGAGAAGAGGCTCAAGAATCTGGTGGAAGGTGTTTGAAAGACATTTGGAGTTGACTGCATCCAACGTGCATGGACGTTGCCAAACCCAGATCAATGTGTCCAGGTCTACCTAAGATCAGCCAAAGTCCAAGCAACTTGCAGACCCATGATGGAGCAAAATGAGTGCTTGTTTCTGTTAGCCAGTGAATTCTGAGGTTGTTTGTTATGCAATACTATTACAGCAAAAGCTAATACAGGGAGTGTGTCTCCTTTTCTGAAAAGGAATTGGCTGGAAAGGGATGAAGCTGTCACAATGAGCAGTGAAATGAGCACAGACTTTGCAACCAAACTCTAAGACTAGGATTCAAATCCCAGTTCTGCCATTCCTTAGCTGTGTGACTTTGAGAAAATTACCTGACAACCTGAGCCTTCTTTTCTTTATCTACTACTAGGGATAAGAATACCCAGTTGATAGAGTAGCTGTATGGATCAAATGAGATATATTATGCAAAAAAAAAACCAGAACAATACGGTAACCATAATTGCTCACAACTGTTAGGTTCTTCTTTTTTTAACAATACATGCCAGACCATGGGCACTTTGAGGTTAGCAAAGGTGTCTTTCATTCTACATGCTACATTTTGAACACCAGAATTAAATCAGCACTTGTTCAAAGGAGAGAAAAAGAAGGAAGGAGGGAAGGAAGGAAAATAGATATATAATTAAAGTGCAACTAACTTCAAGAACACCCATGAAAGGCACATGTCATCCCCTTCAGTGTATTTCTCCCAGCTCAGCTGCTATGGTACAGTCTTAGCCCAAAAATGCACAGAGAGTACGCACATACTTTTAATCAAGTATGAGAAATAAAAGTGGAGAAATGAATGCTTTCTTTGTGATTAGGATCATGTGAATCCCAGAGTGAGCAGCAGATGGAAGCACCAGGCTCCTGGGACTACCTGCTCACACCTTCCTGGTGCACAGGCACGTGACTAGAGCTCAGTAACTATGCCCTGACTGAGTATAGGATGAATGAATGACTTAGTCAATGAGGTCTCATGCAAGCCAATGAGAACCTTCTATGAAGGAAGAACATGTGGGGCAGTGGGAAGGCACTGAGGCAAGCCCCTGCCACCAGGCTCTGAAGACCACAGAGTCTCAGTTCCCACCCAGTGCTAGAATTCTGTGATGATGGTGAGGAAGAAAAGCACAGCCATATAGAGCACAAGCAGCCAGGTGATGGGCTGGTTGCCTGAAAAACACTTTTGTTTATTATATGATAACATCAATGTTTTTGTTTTGGGCACAAATTATTACTTTTTTATAATTAAGATTATGTAGGTGTTGCATTATCATGTATCAGAGTATCTAAAACCAACAATATCAACAGTTGATATTTTATTTTGGAAAATTCTTTTGATGCAGGTCTCTTGTCTAGAAAAGTATATTACTTTCTATTTGCCATACTTTGCTAGGCACTGAGGGTACAGAGATTTAAAAAACAAGTCCTTCTTATGTTCTCCATTCAATTAAGTCCTTCATGGGTTTGATCAATCAGTTTTTGGCTCTTTATTAAAAAGCAATATCCCCAATGCTGATACACAGCTTCCATCTGTGGAATTCTAAGTCTTTCTTCTCAAGAGTCTGGTGAAACTCTGACAATATTTAGAAATATTCCAGGAGGTTTTGACCCTCCATCTTTATCCCAGTCCCTTCTCCATGGGGAAATTACAGGTAGGGGTATTTTTCCAGCTCTCTGAGCTTTTTCTTTTGATCATACCACATGTTTTTTGGTCACAGATAAATGATTCAGGGCTAAAACACAGGCACCAAACTAAATCAAATAAATCCTCTTATTCAAGAAACTGAAACTTGAATGAAGAGACACAGGGGTGGTCTGTGAGTTAGCCGTTGCTGTGTAACAAACACCTGCAAAATTTAATTAAAGCAATGGTTTATTATTTGTCACGAGTCTATTGTAGACTCCCCGATTCCTGCCATCCCAACATTTGATCAATTAGGCGCACTGCCTTTCTTCAGTTCTGTGGGCTACGCCAGAGTGCCTAATAACTCACCATCTCTGGATAAATTCACCAGTCGGTGTGGGTCACCTGCCACCAAAAACCACCACCACCACCACCATCATCATCATCATCATGACTTTTAACGGATGCACCACATTTTGTCAATTCTGCCTACAAAAATTGCTCATATTCATCTCTTCTTTGTCTCAGAGTTACAGCCTCAATGTGGAGTTCTCCTTCTATCCTGAACCACGGCAACAGGTTTTTCAAACCAGAATATTAACCCGCTGCAGCTGGGCCCCACGGCAAAATGGCCCAAAGCCTCCGCATGACTCAGTCACAGTGCTGGCTTAGTTACTGAGTTTGGCGATTTCCAACCATCAGGTGTTCCACACCTTTCCATAGGGAAACAAGTTGGTGACTCTTAAGAAATTCAGTGAGAGTTAAGGTGCTCTTTTCACCTTTTACACACTTACATTGAATTCTGTAAAGAAATGCATTTCTTACCACTTTTCAGTTAGCATCCTGTTTTAGGCCTCCCAGACTCTATGTGCACAGTGTATAAACACAAACACACAAATGGCAGAGAAATTTTTGAAATGTGTCATTCATATCTTTAGTAGATGAAATAACTAAAGTTTTACCTTAAAAGTAAATTTTATCTGTTCATCTTTATGATATTGGAGTTGTTCCAACAATGTGATGATCTGGTTGTGTGGGAATTTAAGGATTACATTAAAGTGATAAGAAAAGAAGGAACAAGCCACTCTAGGGTAAAGGACCCTTAACAGTTTGAATGTGTCAGCAAATGCTCTGACCTGGTCTTTTATTGTTAACAAAAAGGTAATATACTGAAACACCAGGCATATATTTAAAGAAGAGTTTGGTCTCCTTCCAGGGACTGACACAATCTACCAGTATATGTGAGGTGGCCTTTTCTCTCAATATATGAGGTTTGTTTCGTTGGTTGGTTTTTATTCTGAAGTTTGCAGGCCTTGACTAACTAGGCTTGTAAATCAAATCCTACCCACTGCTTGCTTGTATAAATAAAGTTTTATTGGAACACAGCAGTGCTCATGTGTTCATATATTGTTGATAAATGGCTTTGCACTACCTAAGCACACTGAGTGGTTGTGACAGAGACTGTGTGGCCCACAAAGCTTATTAACTATAGTCCTTCCCAAAACTGTTTGCTGACCCTGGTCCAAAGGAAAGAGGCTCAGCTTGGGGTCAGCAGACATGGGTTAGAACCCAATCTCTGCCAGTGCAAAAGGTGCAATGCTGAAGAAATGAACTATTTTCTCTGAGTTTGGCTTTCTCATTGTTAAATGAAACCAATGACAGCAGCCCCATGGAAATGTTATGAGGTTTAAAAAATATGCAGAGGACTGAGAATAGAATAGACTTCACAAATATTGTTACATCCTTTATCCCTCACCCTCCACGTACAACCCACTCCCTTCTCTTGAGTGGTACAATTTCAAGGTACAAAAAATGTACTTCAAATAAATTCACTGACGTATGAACAATAAAACCAAAGCTTTTTATTACTCCCAAATGGATGTAATTTCTCTTTTTTTCTTCCCTTTTCTTTCTATTAATGCACTTCTGAAGGAATGGAGCAGACAGTGCATCTACAAGTTTGGGGAAGACATCACTTTATAATGTGAGAACAAATCAGCAAGTTAAAAATATAGATGTTTTGCCAAGCTATTCAAAATCAATGTAGTTCAAGGACCACAAAATGCTTCCCCTCCAATTACCAATGAAATTCCCTTGCACCTAAGGTTCACCATTCATAAACTGATATCAATGCTTGACAACCCAATTATAAATTCTCTCCCACAGATACTCTCTCAAGAAGGACCAAATTCCATGGTCACAGAGTTCTATTGATTCTTTAACCCTTTTTGCCATAGCTTTCAAAGGTCCTTTTGTGCTTCTATGATTGTAAAACAGATGTTCAAGAAGATCACCCCAATGTTCAAGTTCTAACAATCTGAAGCCACCACCCTCACCCACAAAAGTGGGTTCTCTGTCTTAGACTGAGCTTGTGCTTTTCTGCCCATGGTCTCTGATTCCACCTCCCAGGCAAACAGAAAAGCAAAGCTCTGTCTCCAGTATTGAGGAAAGTATTCCAAGATTCTCAATCAGAATCTGCCTACAGTCCATGGTGCCCAAGGAAGAAAGAAGGTGATTGAAGAAGCTATATCCAGCTGCAGTGAAAATGAGCCAAAGGTAGGTAGGTTGCTCAATAGAACCAACGATCCAAAAAGAAATCAAGAGGAAGTGCCCTGTATGAAAATTCCATAGGAGGAGTAATAATAGTGACAATGATGACCTTTTAAAAAATACTGTCTTTGCACTGGGCGGTATGCTAAGTGCTTCCGTAGGGGGACTATGAGTTTGTTCATTGCACGGTACTGATCGCATGCAAACGGTTCTCCTAGAGCCATGCAGTGCTCAGTCTACTACTCATTCACAGCGGGCCCCCATACAGGATAGCACTGTATGTTCTCTATATGCTTTCCCTCTCTTAGTCCCTGCAACAAGCCTTTGAGGTAGGTTTTGTTACCCTCTTTTATCCAGACCTGTGTACTATCAATGAGGTTAAATAACTTACTCATGTCTACACGGTTACTAAGGAGAGGAGTCAGGATTCAAACACAGGTCTGCCTTGCTTCCTGCTTTTCCCACTATTCCCCTATGGTTCTCCTTAGTCTATTCATTGTTAGCGATGCATTTTAGAGCAGAGAGGAAGTTGAGAGGCTCTTACGGTTTGTAGTATTCCACCAGGACTTACACAATTTTCCTAGAATGAAATGGGAACTCAAAGAAGATGACAGAACTGTTTGAGGCCAGGGGACACTATTTAATAAACTGCTGGCCTAGCTGCTGAGATGGAAAAGACAATTATAATCTCTGAGATGAAATCACTGTGAACAGGGCTCACATCCTTGCAGAGGGGCAGCTTCCTCGTGAAGAGAAGCATGCATACAGGGACGACCTGGTCAATTGTTAACTCAGTTTATGATAGGAATTTATGTCCCACCATGACAGTGTCAGAAATCATCACTTCCAGCTTTAATGATCAACCCATACTTGTTCCACCTCTTCATCTTATCATGAAGCTTTACTTGGACTTGAACATAAATATAATAATTAACAAAGAACCCAAATAAAAACCCACCCTGTTATTTAGTGACCATGGAAAGCAACTTTTCTCATAAAGTGATTTCAAAGAAAGATTTTAAGGGTAGTGCTACACACCAGAGAGTGAACAGACTCAAGACCTACCCAATTTAGTGAACACCGGCCAACATCACCACCTCACTGTTGGAGGCAGCTTGACCTAGGCAGAAGAACAGACTGTGGAATCTAGAAAGTCTGACCTTGCATCTCATTTCTTGTTAAATTGGAATGATGTTGTCTATCTCTGTTAGTGTAAAGCAAGGATTTATGAGAAATTACTCATAACGGGCCAAGCATGTGGTGTGTGGCACATGGGACATGCCGTAAAAGTCATTTCGCTTCCCTCTGACCTCAGGTGCCTGGGGTCTGTTGACCTCAGCAACTTGCTCTTAGAATATCAATTTACATAAATCTGTCAACACTTGATTGTAAGCAATTTGAAGGCATTTCTTTTTGGTTATATCCGACACAAAATATCCCCCCTCCGTAATAGACACTCAATAATCATTTAACTAACTCATTAGTTAACTAGTTGGCAAGAACACATGGAGCAGTTAGGGGAGAGAATGTTAAATTTAACTGAGTTTTAAATCTTAATATTAAAGAAGTCAGCTGAAAAGGAGGAGATATTGGGGCTTTCCCGATGTTGCACTATCTGGGAAGATGACCTCTCGTTCCTTTTCTCAGGAATTGTATTACTGGTCATTTAAGCTGGTTCTAGGAAAGGTTAATGTGATGAAGGTGCCTATCAATTCCTCCTCCGTGCTCCCTGGAGGCAGGACTACTTACTACCATCTGATATCATCTTCATCCTGCCAAGAGTCATTATTAATTGGACTGTGGAAGGGTACCAACCCAAGGATCAGAGAGTCTGTTTCAGCAAGTTACAGGCTTCCAAATTATAAAATCCAGTAGACTCAAGTGTTAAGCCTCTCATTTTGGGATTGTCAATTTTAGGGCCACATGTGCTAAGAAATGAACAGAGAAGGCTAGTTTGCAACGATGGGGAGGAGAATAAGTCAAATGTGCAAGGAAACAAAGATGGGTGGCCATTAATTTCTGAAGACAAGGAGAGCAATGGAATTGCTGACTAGTTTGGGGAACCTTCCAGTTGTTGATATGCATAGTTTATAATAGTCGCAGATATTTGGAGGCCAGGTTAATATTAATTTAAATGGCATGTTATAACCCTTCCCAAGAACTAGGTCAAAAATTTCAGATTTCTATCCTGGAAGGGGCAGACTTTTGCAGAGCAGAAACAAGAGTTTTATTTATCAATACCATGTTTGAGCACCCATTCTGTGCAAATCCTGGGTATCAGGATTCATGCCCAAGTACGGGGGGTAATTTCAATTTCAGAGGCCCTCTATTCCAAATCAGCATATTTCTTACTTGAAAATCTACCATTATCAAACAAAAGGTATTGTGTCTTGCAAAGTTTTGTAAAAATACAATAATACCAGGAAAATAATTACAGAGGTATACCGGTTAAAATACAAGAATACCAGATTTTTGTATTGTGTTGCCCTATAAGAAGGAAATAGAGTCATTTAAGGAAGATATTTGGGGATTCAAAGAAACAAATCACTTAAGCTACTTCACAAATATGTCCTGCTTGGTGACGCAAGAGTTGGAAGATACCGTTCCTCCTCTGGAGCTCATCACTGCACAGGGGAGAGGGAGCAGAGTGAGACACTGAAGAAAAAGCATCCTCAGTGTCAATGACCCCCACGGGAGGCATCTGATTCCCATGGATGTAAGGACTTGGAAGAGAGGTCGCCTGCGAGTCAGACTCAGATGGAGGAAGAGACACCAACAGGCAACAGCAGGTCGAAAAATGACCGTGTGGTTGACACATCTCTGACAAATTCCAACAGTGGCCCCAGTTCCCTGCCCTTCCCTATTTCTGTGTACTTTTGTGGTGTCCCCCACTGCAGGTGGGGGCACTTGCTCACTTCTTGACTTTGGGCTCAGCCATGTGATTTGCTTTAACGGAGAGAATGAGAAGGAAATAAATAAGGTGTGCCAGGGCTGAATTTGAGAAGAAGCCTTGTGTGCTTCCTGTTCCTCTCTGGCATCCCTGCCATTGCCTTGCCGAGAACATGCCCGGGCTGGCCTGAGCAGGGGAAGAGAGACACGTGGAGCGGAGCCACCAGCAGCCAAGGCCAGCCTGGGCCAACCAGGCCCCAATCAACTTACAGACTGTGAGAAACCATACATGGTTACAGTCTACGGTTCACGTGTTTCTCGTAATATCTAACTGATACAATCTTTACTCCAAAATGGTTTATGTTTAATAAAATCAGAGGCACAATAAGACCCACCAACAGCACAAAATAAAACAGGAGCCAGGAAATTAAAGGGAGATGAGAGGAGAAAGCTACGGGTGAGCAGCAGATCACTGAATTTTTCTCTGGGACCAAATATCTTAGCCATTACACTCAGAAGGAAAAACAATAGAAAAGAGACCAGAACCCACAGATATTTCCAATGGCCCAGAAAATTCAACTGAAGTGAGGGTGCAATGAAAAGACTATAGGCTTTGGAATGAGAACTTGGGTTCTCAGTTGCCATGTAAATATTCTGAGCTCTTTTTTCCTCACCAGTTAAAATAGAAAAAGTGATACTCTTTTTTATAGCATAGGTGTGGGGATTAGAAACAATAGTATGAAAGAAGAAAATAGCTCTTGGCAGATGAGTAGTAAATGATAGGCCCTGGTAGTGGTAATATACTAGTTAAGTGTTAGCTTTAGTTTCTGCCCTTCACATTCTATCTGTTCCCCAAGATCTGGTTGATTTCTCTCCTTATGCACAGCCCTGTACCCAGATCCTTTGACTTATTCCTGATCTGGTGAACTGATACCCCAATGTGACTCTTCTCATCCCGCCCCGAACAATGACAGAAATAATGACAACATGCACATAACTGTAAAAACAATGACAGTTAAAATTTATGGAGATGCTCACCAGGCACGATGCTAAGTATTTTATTTACATTGCATCTTTTTTTCTCTACATATTGGCCCCGCTGTTTTATCATCATTTTACAAATGAGGACACTGAGAATCAGAGACACTAATCGCTTTTCCAATATGACTACCATTGAGAGGCAGGGAAAGAACTTAAGCCATAGTTTTATGATGTCAAATACTGCCCTCTACACAGCTCCACCACTGCACCTCCCAGACTCTCAGAACTTTTCCATGCCTTGCAGGATTCATGACTGGGTATCCTCTGCCTCTGGGTCACCAGTTTCTCAGTGGTCAGATGTGACAGATGGTTGGGGCAGATGCTCTCGATCCCTAAGCAGAGAGTGCAGTGATGAGTTCAACCATGGTAGAGGGGACTGACAGAAAGACCCTCTACTCCGTCTTAGGGAAGTCAGTGAAGAACAATTTCCCACCTCCCATTGGCCTCTCCACCCGGCAGAGCCAACCTGCAGAGGGTACCCTGGGGTTGTCCACAGGCAAACGCTCTCTGCTCTCGGGCATGTCCATCCTCCCTGCAATCAGACAGCTGGCAGCTCAACAACTCCATCAGGGTGCTCCAGGAGGTCACGCTTTGGAAAGACTAACAATGAATTAAAATTTCATTTTAGACTCTTAATAGCCCAATCAATAATTTAGGGAGCAAAGAAAACATTTTCTGGGAAAGCATTAGCTTAAAACTGAAAAGTATCTGCTCATCCCTTGGAAATGACACAATTTTAGCGAGGGTTGGGGAGAGGGAGCAGAGTTGAGAAGTCCCTTCCGTGTGTTGTTCTTCCTTCTCCATCCTTTCTTCCTCTTGCTCTCAGTCCTCTCCTTTCCCTCTCCTTACTTTTTTCCTCCTCCTTCCTCTGTCCCGTGTAGTCTTCTCTCTTCTTCCTCCCTGCTACTGCTATTACTATTTTGCATTTTCTCTTTCTTCTCAATATTACGCTTGCTGATGCAATAACTAATTAATACTATAACAAATCTGTAGCTACGAATTTTTTTTTTTTAGAAACAGCTCAAAACCATTACCCACAAATGTTGCTTAATTGCATTTTGAAGTATAAGTCACATTTAAAATTGAAGATCCACCTTAAGGAAATTGCCATGATTCAAATCAAAATTTTTTTTCCAATGTGCTTGGCTGATTAAAAATATTTCATTTAAAAAAATATAAACAGACAAAAATTCTGAGCGTTCCAAAGCTCTATTTGAGAATTCACATGGTGGTTAATAATACATCCGACTTGCTAAAACCTTTGAACTGATTTCCAAGAATGTACTTCAAAATGCATTCTCTCTCTCTCTCCATCACCACCCCCACCCCCGCTCCTGTTGTTGCTGATTGCAGGCTCACTAAAAAATCCATTTGGTTCTAGAACGAGCAACACTTCAAAAGAAGTAACCTGACAAAGAGTTTTGCCTCAGAAGTTGTTCAGCTGGGCTGATTTTTAGTGCAAAGTGTGAAGCCCAAGGATCCCAATGCCCCACACTTTTCCATCCAGCTCAGTGATGATTCACCCAATGAATGCAAAATAAAGAGAGAAATTAAGCTTGTAAAAGAAAGTGAGCACTGTGGTGGCCCTTGATACACAGGGTGACACACAGGACAGAAGACGAGCAAATAGCAAAGGACAGGTAACTTGTCCTCTCTCGTCCTCATGAAAAATAAGGCATTTGGGCAGACTGGTGACATGAGTGTAAGTGTCTCCACATCCCAGTCTGCACCATGGGCACCTCTGAAAATCCCTCTAAAGTCTGTGTATCAGGATATTAAAGTTGTCACAAGAGAAAATCCTTAGTTGGAATCCTAGAATTAGGTGATCTTCAAAACCATTTTCAAATTTACAAAACTCTTTAAAACTAGATTATTTGCTCAGGTCTACATGGCAAAGGTAATGGTGGGAACCCAGTCTCCTGACTTCTAGATCAGTTCATGTCAACTGACACTGCCTCTCTAGGTCTGATCCCCAATCCTCACACACTTTGTGCCACTGCCATGACCAGGTGTGCTATTGCCATGACCAGGAGCCCAGGCACACGCTCATCTACCACCTGCAGGGACCACCCAAGGAGATAGTCCCCTTCATTTGTCATCTACTTCCGTCTCAATTCCTCAGTCAACATTCAGTCAATTCCCTGGATGGTGGATCTCCGACTTAAGCTGCATCAGAATCCCCTGCATGTCCAGGAAAACACCGGTTGATCTGTACCAGCCAGAGTTTCAGATTCTGTAAGTCTAGACAGGCCGAAAAATGCGCATTTCTGACAAGTGTCATGATACAATTCTCCAAGGGGCTCTTGCACTTCTTCACGTCTTGCAAATAGAGGCATTGGGGTTCTTTATTCTGGACTATTTTTCAAGGAAGTCTGTATAGAAAAGAGCGTTAGAAAATGGAGATAGTAAAAGGCAGGTGTACTTACTGTCCTGTATAACAAAGATAGTGTCTCTCTCCAGGCAAAGTTCCAGCAGGCTTACTGTCCGGTAAAAGAGATTAGGAGTCCCCGAGCCCCTGACTTTTCTTCAAGAACGCAAGGTATGTGTGCGTACAGGCATTTTCTGGCCCTCTTGACATTTCCCTGTGAGAATGAAGGCTTAGGGACTGATGCAAGCACCTTATTTATTATATACTTTAATTTATTTATAGGACTTAATCTATACCTCCTTGCTAGTACATGGCTTGAGTTCTAGGACTCCTACTGTGTTCACTGTTCTTTTATTCCCCGGACTTAAAACAGAGCCAAGTACGTGATAGGTTCTCAATAAACATTTGTTGAATGAATGAATAAATACATATGAAATAAATGAGCAACTACCCAAATAGCTTAACGTAACTTTTAATTCCATTTTATAGATGAGAAAACAGATGTTGGGAGAATTTGAGGAACTGGCCAAAACCACAGAGCTAGGAAATTCCGAAGTTGAGATTTGAACCCAAGTCTCCTAGCTGCCATCTAAACTTGTCACACTTTATTTTACCCTCATTTAATTTTCCAGATCTGGTCTGGTTCCAACATTATGATTTTTTTTTCCTCAAAATCAAGTTGATTGTATGGACAAAGATTTTCAGTTCCTGAGGAAGTTAAAGGAAGTTGATTTAAACTCTAATCACAATCCCCAGTATAGGCTCCAAAAATAATCTTGAGCATCTTTAGAATTGGTGGCTTAGCCTCTAGAAACCATTCACATAAATATGATTTCCAACATATACGTTTCAAAAGCTAGTATCCTTAAGTAGGGGTCATAGCTCAGGTCTTCCTTAACGATAATTCTCTGAAAAGTGATTTCCCCCTACCCCACATCCCCTTGCTAACACAGCTGGGAGCCTATTCCAAGGACAAAGAATGCCCCCCCCCCCCCGCAGCAGCATTCGCACCCACGTAGTTCAGGTTCACTAAGATAATCAGTGTGCGGTCACTGAAAGAGCACCACACTGTTTACAGTTCTCCAGCATTCAGGACCTTCCCCTTTGTTCATTATGCTCAATTAGAAATGTGAAGGAAGGTTTCCATTAAGCAAGCGCTGATCTCTTTTCCCATGTTTATTGTGGAACAGAAGCCAACAAGTCTCTTTAATTTCCTTCCAAGTTTTGTATATGAGTTGTATTGTCAAGAATGGGGTTTGGTAATAGAATTGTTCTTCCTCTGTGAGTCTGGGCCACTTGGTAGGAGAGAGTACAGCTCAATCAAAACTGTCTTCTGAAGAACATTATGATTTTTCTATTTTATTTCATTAAGTGTGGAGATACATTTGCAGAATTTTGTGACAATCAAAATACGTTTTCTGTACATTGACTTTATAAATAATCAAATGCTATGGGGAACAGAACTGCTGATCAGCAGGCCGGGGCCCATCACGTGGTGCCTTGGTGAACAACCCAACAATTAATGCTGGAAGGAGCAGATCTTTATTTGCAACATCCCAACCTTGGGGTTTTGCTCAGAGCAGCTCAGCTCAGAGCCCTCCTCTCCTATCAGACCCAGCAGTTCCCATGCTCCCTACGAGGCTATTAGCCAAAAACATCCCCTAAAGTTTCCCATGTCCTTATCTGTGCAGGACCTGAAATACGTTGCCTTCAGTCTCCACATAATAGTCTGGAAAGGCATGTGCCATGTTACTCTGGATCATGGTGAAATTCAGGAACAGGTACAGGTCTTAATAGTCCAGGTGAAATCCAGGTGTAGTACGACAAGATCTTGTAAGGAAGTCCTTTGCAACTCCGGAGTCAGCTCGAGCCGGCACAATCACAGCAGCAGCCTCTCCCTCCTTATCAGTCCAGGCCACATGGCCTCCTTCCTCACTATAAACTACACTGCTGCTTGCTTCCTTCTCCCTTCTCACTGCTCTCCTTCAAACTACATGGTAAAATTCCGTTACTATAGACAGCATGTCTCTTCCCTCACTACTACTCCCCGAGCTTCTCCTTCCCGAGCTGCGTGGCCAGGAGAGCGCCGCATGGCTTCTACATCCTTCTTTTCTCCTCCTTTCTATGCCACGTGGCAGAGAGACTGAACACAGTTCCTGAACCTAGTTTAAATCCTGGGGCCTCCTCTGTAGCCCCATTTCTGACTCCTCCCACAATTGGCTACATCTGCCAGTTCTCTGGTACCTTCTGCTTCTCTCCAGCTGCCATTTTTAGTCCAGGCAGGCGTGGCCCCAAGATGTGGCTAACTGCCTTCCCGCTCTGCACAGGCACAGCAACCAGGGAACTAATTCCAGCAACAGCACAGGTTGAAGTCCCACTAACTATTTAGCATGACGATGAAGCTAGCCAGCTGTTACTGATATGTAAAGTACCTCTTAACCCGTCCCTCTGCTTCCTCATACCCCCAGCCATGGCAGCTTTGGGATTTTTTTTTTTTTCTTTTTTCTGTATTCCTGGGAGGAGGGGGGCTTCTCAACCTACGCCTCATCCTGAACCTCATTCCATACCCGTTACAGAACCTTACTTGTAAATCAAGAAACCTGGATTTATATCTCAGTTCCACTTACAAGCTAGGGGACCTAGGGGAAGCTATTTAACTTCTCTGAGCTGAGATTTTCTCACTAGTGAAAAATGGATTTATAAGAACGGTGCTAACTACCTCATAAAATGATTATCATTATCGAATGAGATGATATATATGAAAATGCTGATAATGTTTATTATTTAGAATTAACAGTCACATAAGCAAGTCTCGTTGAAGGTAATCGTCAAAGTCACACCTAATTTATAATTTGACGCTCCAGAAACGCTTCATTACAATAGTCTAATGTCTCACTGGAACATTTACTCCATCAACAAAGAGCATAATAGGAGGACAGTTTCGATTTAATCATGCACGAATAATTGCAATTGGAAGGTTACACATGAAACATCCGCTCTTGGGGGTGGGGGGAGGGGTGTACGATGCTTCAGCTTTCAAATTCACAGAAATGGATTCTTTCCTCTTGTGTGGCATTTCACAGGGTTTCTGCCCTGGGAAAGGGGCAGGGCAGGGGCTGCAGAAAGAGGGACAGATTGGAAAGGTCCCATTTCTTTTCAATTAAGATAGCCAGACTCCAAGGACATCATTCACAATGGGTAGTACATAGAGACACTCCCCCAGAAACACTTTAATCATGGGCTGCTGGCATGCGTCCAGGAGGGGGCTGGCCATCAGAGGCTAGCAGGTTGGAGCAAGGCTTTCAACCCGCCAGATTCAGGAAGGGGAATACCCGGAGGCGGGACAGGGGATGGGGGACACAAAGTAATTACCATCATCAGAGCAATCACAACAACACTGGCGTTGGCCTCCGCGGTTTCCAACAGGCAATTCCTTTTGCTCAGCTGTTGGCGGTGACCCCTCGTACAGAAGCTCCCGAGGAAAAAAGCAGGGTATAACCTTTTCCTTCTTAATCATCAACATTTAGCAGAGTAAATGTCATCTGCTGTCTGACTTTTCATCAGCCATATAAAATTCTGGGATACGGTCCTACATTTAGAGACAAGCTTTAAAAAAAAATGACTTCCCTTCTTTCCTTTTGTTTTAAAAATCATTTCATTTACACACACACACACCCCTTTCCCTGTAGGGATTGCTGGAGGTGCCATGCCTGCAACCTTCACATCACAAGTTTCATAAGGCAGAATTATTGGAAGCAAATCGGGTAATGACACTAACGAGGAGACTCAATTTAACTGTCATGGGGAAATTATAAAAGAGCTGATCAGAGATTGAATGTGAAGGAAAGGCCCTGAGGATTGTCACTTATGAAGCGGTAGGTTAACCTGTATGGGGAAGATTTCCTTTAGCTCATTAGTACTTGAAGTCACAAGCGTTTAAGGATCTAAGACGCACCAAGGGAACAAGCCTGCTGTTGCTTCTCCTGCTGGAGAGTGATTAGCTGGGTTAACACGAACGCCCCTAGGGATTTTTCCAGATCAACTCAAACGACAGAGTTACCCTGACACCCAAATCTTAGGAAACAGTTAACCTGGTTTCGCAGCCCTGAACGCATGCCACAGGAGGCATTTTCTCTCTCCGCAGAGCTGGATGTCACCAGGAAATTATTGAAATAAAAACACAGCCACCCTGCACCTGTCACAGAGTCACGTTCTGATGAGAAAAATTACCTGGTGGTGCCTGGTTCTGTGGATGTCTCCATTTAATTCCCAGGCCTGCCTGTCACGTATTTGTAGCTCCAGGAGCAGATTGCCCTAGGCAATGCTAATGGTTGGGGGTGGGCATTGGAAAGCCATCAGCCAGCTCCTAGCTTCAGCAAACATTTCCGGTTCAGTGGGGAACAGCCATACAGCTTAGGACAAGACCACGTCCAAACTCCCGTCTTAAGTGGTCCTTATCTAAGCCTGGGTGCAACCTTTATGAGACTCTAGACACACTCCTCAGTACTAAAGAGAAACAGGTGTTTCCATGAACCAGCATGCTGAGGGGAACCAATGGTCCTAATTTGATAAAATTTCAAGCTACGGGTTCAATTTTGCAGAGTCGTAGGTTTGGCATTGGGGTGTGCACTCATGAAACCTGGGTTTGAATCCTAGCTCCACCACAAACTGCATGACTCCGGGCCAATCACCCACCTCGGGAACCCCATCTCTCACTAACGGAGACAGCAAAAGAGGACCCACCTCGTAGGATGAAGACCTGCACCAGCCTCAGAACTGCATTTCAAACATACTGGAAGATAATCACACAAAGAAGTATTTCACTGAATGGACTATCAAACCAAGATCACCCTGATGGTAGTTCGTGAAAAACTAACAACCATAATTAAGTAAAATCATGGAATGGAATTTTTGTATCATCAATTAATCCTTTCTTCAAAATGAACCAGACTACATAGTGGAGAAAATGTATTTTTAACACCCTCCCTGGTTGGGCTGCAGTTCACTCTATATAATGCTATTAGAGAGTAGTGTATCTAATCTGTATTCTTGGCAGAAAGCAACCAGCTATCTTCAAAAGAAAAAGATGTATTAGAACTCTATCAAAAGAACACAGAATTGAAAAGAGGCTTAAAAACCAGACTTGATATGTGGCAGGTAAGGGACAGAGACTCTCTCCTTGACAATCTTATAAGGATCCTTGGAGCCTGCTCATCATCTAGACCTCGACCTTGATTTCTGGCCTGTCTTTGGCCTGCTTAGCCCAGTTTAGGCAAAAACCCAGCTAAGTCAGTTTGTAAGAATCCCCCTGCCTTGATATCTGATCACCCTTGACATAATTTCCTCACCCTTCACCTTTAATGTATAAGTTTTTGGCATGCCTTTAGCAAGAATCCTGTTGGATCAGTTTAGCAAAAAATTCCATGCCCTGAATGTCACCTCCTACTAATATTCGCTCCACTAGCTCCTCTGATTCTGCTCTCGGCTCTAAATCTCCAGCTGTCCTTGTATACGGAGTTCAGCTTCATGCCTCTCCCCTACTGCACGAGTCATGACCCCCAATGCAATAGTCTTGAATAAAGTCTTCCTCATCCTGTCAACAAGTATCAGGACTTTTTTTTTAACATGTGAAAGAAGGAGGCTTCACAGGATCAAGGACACAAATACCTTTCCTCAAGAATCGTCTGTTCTCCCACCCACGTTCCACCATGGCACCTTGGATGTCTCCAACTTCTCCTGGTCTTCACAGCACTTGTCCCCGAGTCACTGTACTGGGGGGAAGCGTCACATTGTCTCGGACCAGATTTGCCCGACCAAGGCCCGGTTACCAGGTGGTAGAAAGAGGGATGGTTTTCCCTCCAGAGTCCATGGACAAAGATCAAGTAGGTGGGGTGTTTCCCAAAATAGAAAGGGGGTTAGATTCTGTGCAGCAGGAATATCAGTTCTCTACTGTGACTAGCTATTGCGTGTGGCCCACGTACTGGGCATTTTTCATATCTTATTTCACTTGACCCTCACAACCACCTGGGAAGATGAGGCATTATTACACCCATACTACAGATGAGAAAACTGGAGCTCTGATAAAATCAGTGCCCTTTTCAAGGATTAAGCATCTGCTAAGGGGTGAGACCCATGTCTGGCTTGGTCTTTCCATGCCATTCACCTGGCTCCCATGTGCGTTGGATTAAGTGCTGGGCCCAGGGCTGAATGGAACAGCAGATCAGAAAAGAACCTTGTGAACAAACACGAGAGGAAAAGAGAGTGGTGAGAAATAAAATCAGGGCCTGCTTTTTCTTCTGTGATGACAAGGCAAGGTGCTCTGTCTGCTTATGTGTGCCTCATCCATAGCAAACGGCAGAAAACAGCATTGCCTCTTGTGGGCATGCATGCTCCGGCAGCTCGCTCCCCATGGCTGCAGAAGCTCCCCATGGCCTGCCCTTGACTGTGGAGGCCGGGCCCTGTGGTCACTGTGCTGTGTGAACCTCACTGCCCTGGAGATGCTGAAGTTCCTTGCACCATGAATATTTATGATTCCTATTTGCCAAGCACCAATGGAGATCGGTTTGACCCGAGGGCGATGCAGATCTGAAAAGGCTCTGCCCCCTCCCTGGGGTGTCTTCTTTTCTGCCAGCTGATGACATTCAAAACAACAATGGAAATGACTGACTGTGAGTTTTATTTCTTAATGTTTTAACCATTTTTATTCATATGGAGCTCGACAACAAAGTCAAGAATAACAGTTTGAATTTCACATCTAAAACTCTTTCATACACAATTATAAAATTTTTTCTTCAACCCTCTGGGCAGGGTAAAATAGTAAAGCATAAGGATTAAAAACAAAAGGCAGGCTAGAATCTTTGCTTGGCTGCCTATTAACTGAGCCTCTCAACTCTATCCCTGTAACACTGGAAAAGTAAAAGTATTGGCTTCATAGGGATATTATGAGAACTTTGCACTGTGCCTGCCCTGTAGTCATCACTAAATAGAGTTACTATCATCTTTATTTTACCAAAGAGAACTTGGAGAAACGCAGTAACTTGCCAGGATCACAGAGAGTGACAAAGGCTGGAACCTTGCCTTTGGATTCCAAACACAGGCCATTTCCCACCTTCTCTCTCTACCTCCTCTTTCCTCCCCAACTTCCTGCTGGATTGTAAACACACAATGCCTGGCCAATTCATGTTTATTCTTGGATCCACTATGATTATTACAGAGAATAAGGAATTCTGCTCTGGGCCTAAAGGTTTGCACCCTCCAAATGTAGGTGCTGTCTTCCATCAAGAGCCTCCTGAGCTGGCACGTCTCCAGCACCTCTCATTTCCCCTAGTTTTCTAGTAACAACACGTTTCCCATGTCTGCATTCGAGAAATTCCCAAATTTCTATTTTTGTATGACTTTGTTAATGTGCTCTTAACGTTTACTCCCCGCTGGGTTAGATAGGACTTCCTTGCCTGAGGGGTATGATCATTCAATACAGGATTCTTTATCAAAGTACAAAATATAACCATGATCCACAGATTCACAAAAATAACTTAGGGAAAGAAGCTCAGAGAAGAGATGCAAATGCAACACATGAGAAATGGAAGATGCTTATATCTTCATGCAGGAAAAAAAGTACCAACAAAGCCCAATAGATGGGCAATTTCTAGGTAGCATCATGAAGAATTTAGAAATAAAGGAGTTTATAAATAAAGGAGTGAGATATTATTCTCCTTTTGTATGCCACACCAGAATTCAGCTACATTTGCTGTGAGCCCTGAGAAAACTAGAAGGTGACTTTATTAAATTGTCAAGAATTATTAGATCATTGATTCTCATGGTATTTTTTAAATATATATGTGGAAAATAAGTTCGTGATGTGACTGCACTTTCCCTCCAGAACAGAGCGTTGATGCCCGCCCACATAGGACTGGAGGTCTGATACAGCCGGTGGAGCTCCGCCCCACTGATCTGTCCTTTTGTGAGGCTGAATACTGTCAGGGGAAGCACAGGAGCCCGAGGTCAGACAGACCTGCTTAAATCCTGACTTCTCATTCAGTAGCTGCTACAGGTTGCTTTTCCTGCCAGAGCCTAAATTTTCCATCTGTAAAAGGGAGATTGCTATGCCTATTCATGGGATTGTATAGATTAAATTAGCAGAAATCAACTTTGATGCCATAAATGTTAGTTTCATTCCAAAATTAGACCTTGAAGTAGCTGTATTTTGCATCTATGAAGTTCATTATCTTTTCCCGAATCCTTTAATTATTACTATTTTACTTTATCCTCACAACCCCAAGGAGCAGACAAACTAAATAAAATCCAGCCTATTTAGTGTGGGGTAACTATGACAGAGAGGTTATTTAGGGCTGCCAAGGTGACAATCCAGCTGACAAAGCTGAGCTAGATCCCCGTCCTTTGATTGATGCCCTGTCTATTCTCCTTTCAGGATCCTGTACGTCTTCCTGGTGTTGAACTTTAGTATGATTCCACCCAGACAAATCGCCTGGGTGCTCAGGTCCCAGCTGTCTTCTCTTCCATTTTCTCTTTTTCATTCACAACAACTTGGTTCTTCTTAGTGCAGACATTACCTCCTCTCCATTACTTATTTAGAGGGAAATGATTAATATAAGTGTTAATATGCATTCCTATTTCCGCTCAAAATCTGCTCAAAATATCTTCCATCTCACAATTCCTTCCAAGGAATGTTTCAAGTATTAAAAATAAGTACAACTAAAAAACCATATGTTAAAAGGTATTTATCACTATCTTGGCATAGGTCTGCTCTAAGAGATTTATTTCAAGCTGAAAAATTTTAGGTGTTAA
This sequence comes from Micronycteris hirsuta, assembly GCA_004026765.1. Lineage (NCBI taxonomy): Eukaryota > Metazoa > Chordata > Mammalia > Chiroptera > Phyllostomidae > Micronycteris > Micronycteris hirsuta. Next base: position 78,922 of record PVJI01005547.1, read on the forward strand.
AAAACTTTGATAAAGCCAATTAGTGAGCATATTTATCTAGCATTTTCAATTGCTTTTTATTTCACCAAATAGTAATCAAATTGAATAACTCTAATCAAAACTAAAGTAAAACTTTTTATGGTTTAAGGGAATATATCTAAGCCCTCAGATGGACTTTTAGCAAAATTATACATTGTATGTGAGCTATGGCCCTTTACAAAGCTGAGCAGGATGTCTCATCATTCACAGCTGAAAAAAAGTTATAAGGAAATGACATAATGATAATACTATTTACTATAGAGATAACACTTATTAAAGTTTTATTTTTTTGCAAGGTGCAGTACTAAGTACTGTTCTTTTTAAAGTGCACAATAATGAATAAGCAAGTAAATTTTTTAAAATGCACAATAGCACTAATCTTGTGCCCATTTTAAGTAGAAGAAACTGCATCATGGAGTGGTTAAGTCATTGGTTAAGAGGGTCTCACATCAACATGGGAACAGGGGACTGAAACACATGTCTATCAGACTATTTTAAAGAGCAAAAAGTCTTAACTGAATTTATTCAATAATTTCATCCACAAATATTTATTGAGACCTCTGAAGGGTAGCATGACTTTGAAGATGCTAGTGATACAGAAGCAAGAAAGGCGAAACCTCTGCCCTCCCTAAACATTCTTTGAGAGCAGATGGAAAATCAATACATGAACTAATGAACAAGATTATTGCAGATGGTGTAAGTGCTATAAAGAACAGAATGATGAGCCAGAGAGCGAGAGAGAAAGGCAGCTGACAAATCCAGGCATAGCTCTTGCTGGCCTCCCTGGGGGGGTGACATTGGAACCAGGTCCTGAACCACAAGGAGTCTTCTGACAGGAGGGGCCTGAAGGCAAAGTGTTCCAGAAAGCCCTGCCAGGGCACCTGCTGGGGGTCCAACGGACAGAAGGGGAGCCAGGGCAGGGCAGCTGGGCAGTGTGACAAGGAGGGAGTGTGAGCAGGGGCTGAGGGTGGAGACGGGCAGGACTGAAGCCGATGACAACATGCCATCATGTTAAAAGCAAAACAGGAATGTGAAATCCCACTATCCTGAAGCAAACACCACCCAGAGTTAACATGTTAAAGATATTTACGTCAAACACCTATAAAGGAAAGATTTAGCCTGAATAGCAACGTCATGATTATTACTTTTTATATTTAGATAGAAGAAAATTCCACTTGAGCATTTTAAATTAGTTTTTGGTTCATCTATTAGGTAAGTGGGGACTATTAAAAATTTGAGTAACTAACTCCTTGCTTTTCCCCCCAACTCTATTGAGATATAACTGACATGTAATATTGTACAACTTTAAGGAACACAACATGTTGATTTGATACACTTACATATTGCAATATAATTACCATCACAGTGTTAGTTAACACCTCGATCACCTTGCTTTAATGTACAAATTTATTAAATAGGTCTTTTTTTTAATTTATTTTTATATAAAGGGGAAGGGAGGGAGAAAGAGAGGCAGAGAAGATTGGTGGCCTCTCACATGTCCCCAACCAGGGACCCAGCCCACAACCCAGGAGTGTGCCGTGACTGGGAATCGAACCTGCAACCTTTAGATTTGCGGGGTGATGACCAATCCACTGAACCACACCAGTCAGAGCTAAATAGATTTTTTATATTACTGCATTTAACCCAAATACTGATGCCTCATTCTATATTTTTTCAAGTTCTTTTGGTGAAAGTTCACAAACAAAGGGCACAATTCTGCATTGTTTGTTCTGACCTTTGTGATTTCCAAGCACACAATAACAGCATTCACTGGTCCTTAAACATCATTCACCCTTTCAAGTACACGGTTCGGTGGGTTTGAGTATTTTCACAAAATTGTGCAACTGTCCCCACTACCACCTGACAAGCAGAGTAAGAAGTTTGGGTTTTCCTCCAAAGATAATGAGACGTCACTGGAAGATCTTGAGCAGAATTTTTTCACATGTTTTACAATAAGCTCCTGACCATAGTCACCTTCCTTTCCTTCCAAAGGGAAACCAACCAGTGAGTGACGAAGTCACCTAACTTTCCGCTTCATGTGGCTGGCACTTCTCTCTTATATTCTGCCTCTCAATTATATAAGACTATATTCAGGTCTCATTTCCACGGCGACCTCTCTCCTCTCCTCTCTGGTGTTTGCACAGGCTGTTCCCTCTGCCTAGAGGACCATTCTACCGTCTACCTCTTTTTGTCCCGTTGGGCAAGTCCTGTCCTCTACAACTCTGACAAAATGCCATTTCTGTCCTGATACTCTGAGGCCCAATTACTCCACTCTGCCCTTTGAGATTTTGAATTTTAATTGTGTTCATTTTTATTTAAAAAAAAATTTATGACCTCATAAAAATATTGGAAAATGAAAAAATAGAAATATAAACTGCCTACTATTCTAATGCAAATGCTACTTTCTTTAAACTGAAGGGAAGTGAGCATATTTTTGCATGGGACTATTTTCCACATTACAAAGCATTGTTACAGGAGAGATTCCCAGGAGAGGAAATACTGTGAGAACGTGTAAATACAAATGGTCTCCCAAAGTGCAAGACACACACTACAGCCTGCAGGGGATAAAGGGTCTCCACTCCTGCCTCCTTTCATACTTTTTAAAAATTTTATTTACTTGTGAACTGTCATTGACATATCATAAAAATTCACTTTTTTACAGTGTACAATTCAGTGATTTTCAGTATTTTCACAAACTGTGCAGGTGATGGCTCCCAAGCTGCATGGTAGAGGGAGGCAAGGGCAGGCCGAAGGAAGAAGCGGCCACTCCCGACCAGTGGAGGACGGGTTTACTGAGCCAGGGAGCCTACCTACGAGCCTGTCTTGGGCAACCCCACAGCCAGTCAATCTCTGCATCTGCCCACAGAATCTTAAAAGTTTAACTGGGGCCTGGCTGGTGTAGCTCAGTGGATTGAGCGCGGGCTGGGAACCAGAGGGTCCCAGTTCGATTCCCAGTCAGGGCACATGCCTGGGTTGCAGGCCAGGTCCCCATGAGGGCCATGTGAGAGGCAACCATACATTGCTGTTTCTCTCCCTCTCTGTCTCCCTCCCTTCCCCTCTCTCTAAAAATAAATAAATAAAATCTTAAAAAAAAAAAAAAAAGTTTAACCGGGTTCAGTCACATGTGCTGTCCAGAAGATTTCAACAGGACATTGCTCTCTCCAGGCTGCGTCCTTGAAAATGGCTCTCACTATGGGAACAGTGGGCCAAATGTCTATTCCAAAGAGGAGGGAGGGGCGAGGAGCCTCTGACTGCCAGGTTCCAGTTCACAGGTCAACCAGCTGTCACATCCTCTCCATGACCTCCCCTAACAGCAACCATCACTCCATATAATTCCAGGACATTTTCATTGTGTCAAAAAGACACCATGAGCCCATCAGCAATCACTCCCTATTCCCACCTCATCCCAGCTCCTGGCAACCACTAATCTATGTTCTGTTTCTATGAATTTGCCTTCTCTGGACATTTCATATGAATGGGATCATGTAACACATGGCCTTTCGTGTCTGACTTCTTTCACTCAGCAGGAAGCCTTCAAGGTTCGCCCATGCTCAGCAGGGATCAGTGCTTCCTTTTTTCATGGCTGAATAGCGTTCCAAGGCATAGGTAGGCCACACTTTGCTTCTCCATTCATCAGTTGACAGAAATTTGGCTTGCTTCCACTTTTTGGATATTATGCTTCTATGAACACATATGTACATTTTTGTGTGAATACACGTTTTTATGTCTCTTGGATATATTTACCTAAGAGGAGAATTGCTGGATCATATAGTCACTCTATGTCTAACTTTTTAAGAAACTGACAATCTGTTTTCGGAAATGGCCAGATCATTTTACATTTTCCCAAGCAATACAAGAAAGTTCAAATTTCCCCACATTCTCCCTGACACTTGTCATTGTCCGTCCCTTTTCTTGTAGCTGTCATCGTAGGTGTGAAGTGGTACCTTGAGATTTTGATTTGCATTTTCCCAATGACTAGTGATGTAGAGCATCATTTTATACATTTATGCTCAGTGCTTATGTTACTAGGTTATAATTATTTGGTTTTATGTCTGTCTGACCCTCAGACTGTTAGTTCCATGGGAGTAGATATGGTATCATTTGTCTTTGCATCTCCAGAAACTAAAATGAATAAATGAATGAATAACTGGACAAGCTAACAGAAGAATAGAAGAACTGAGAGATCACAAAAGGCCACATCGCAATGAATAATAACAAGTTAAAAAGGAAAAAATAGGTAATACAATGGTAAGGATTTAGACAAAGGAGGGAAATCTCTGTTACGATTGGATCATCTAAAGATGTAAAATTTGGACTGAGATTTTGATGAGCAGTCGTAGATAGCTAAGAAAAGAAGTGAGTGGAAGGGCATTCTAAGAGGAGAACAGCTGGTACAAATGCTTAACATCATAAAGCAAGCAACAAGCATGATGAACAGAGAAAAGACCCAAGAAGTAAAGAACATCAAACCAGACACACCTTAGTCAATACTGACAAAGGCTCACATCTGTGGTGGCCATACAGACTGTTCACAATGTTTGGGTTCTCTCAGTTGGTGAAATGTGACAGGATAGCTGTTTTCTGCCCAAATGAATGTAAGTAAGCTCATATTACTTGCTCTGACCAATAGAAGTTGGGAAGTCAAAAAAATGGGTCACTTCCCAGAAAACGGGTCACAGAAGCTTAAAGAGCCAGCCTTGGACTCACTGCCTCTGCTTGTCTTGGGACAGTGACTGTGGAAGCCTAGTATAAAATAGGGCCTCCATCAGCCTAGGTCCTTCAACGCCTGTGACGTCAGGAGCCCGAGGCAGACATTAATCCACTCGGGCTGCCTTATAAAATTCCACAGACTCAGCGACTTAAACCATAGATGTTTACTGCTCATTGTTCTGGAGGCTGCAAAGTCTAAGATCAAGGTCCCCACTGATTTCAGTCCTCGTGAAAGCTCCCTTCCTGGCTTGGAGATGGCGACTTTCTCACTGTGTCCTCACATGGTGGGGAGAGAGAGGAAGCAAGCTCTCTGGTATGGCTTCTTATACGACCACAAGTCTTATCATGGAGACCCCCATATTCAGGACCTCGTCTAAACCTAATTTCCTCTCCAAGGCCCCATTCTAAACACCATCACTTTGGGGTTAGGGCTTCAATGCATGAATTTTAAGGGGACACAATTCAGTCTATAATATAGATTCAATGAATATGCAACATGCAAAATAAAACCATTATTTTTGTTATCCCACAAGAAATTAGCCCATCTTGATTGATGTGCTATTTTATTCTATGCTCTTTGAAAAGACATTGGGAACACTTAATCAGGGGCACAGCCTGATGTAGCATGCTTTTGAATATGTGTGAATGGCTTGCAAGAACAGCGGCAGAGGGAAAAAGAACTATTCAAAGAGCAGTTGCAGGTGTTCAGGGTTACTGGCGACTCAAACCATAATGGGACAAGTAGAAATATACATAAATCTTTATAACTTCCAATAGATGAATGTGGGAAGTATGAAAAAGAGAGTCAATTACTATCTCTGCATTCATAATCCTTCCACCAGCTCAGAAATGTAGAGAGGATCAATAAAACTGATTTGTGAAAGATTCTAACACATCACTCTCTCAGAGTTTGGTCAGGTTGTTCCCATCCCCCTGTCCCCTCTACCTCCACCATCATCACTGCCACCCTGTTCTGGGGCTGAAATCAACAATTATACTTCCCTCTTCCAGTTATGCCATTGTCCCCCCATTGTGGGGACCAGAGTAGGAGAGCCCGAGTCACCAGTCACAAAACTTGGTCCACCACTGACGTTCCCCTGAGCTGGCTCACAAATTCAATTTGTGTTCGCTTCTCCACGACAAGGAGAGGCGCCGATGGGTAACAATGAAGGATGCACGAGGCGCAGGAAAGCAGCTCCATGGGGACGAATAATCACATGAGAGCTGTTCACAGTGCTATTGAGGAAGCTCTCTCACTTGTAATTATTCTTGACAACCAGAAATTTGCAGAAAGAGAAGATGTTTGGATTCTGTTGTTTCCAGCAGGCTTGTGATCACTTAACTTCAGTGAAGGGAATTGGATGTCCCTTCTTTTTATAAGAACCACAAATATTTCTTTCGGAGAACAATCCGTTTTTCCTGTAAATATCGTTTAATTTAGAATCTTGTTTGCCTCCTTGTCTTCTGTAGTAACAAGGTGGGAGATGATGTCACTGCTTTTGCCATGGCACATCCAGTGGGTCAGAGCAGGTCTAGGGCAACAAGACTGCGATTGTGGACTCTAGGCATTAAACTCCTACTGGATGGGAGTGGGCCAGCAAATATTTCTTCCACAAAATATTTCTGAGTTCAATGCCTTGCTGATAAGAGCATATTATTTTTGGAAGCATTTTTTAGGAGTTGCTGCCCAGTAATGTAATGTAGCTTTTACACACCACGTGCATTAGGAGAAAGAACGCTTCTCACTTGCAATAAATCTAGGCAGCCTCAGCAGAGTAAAGATAGTAGCATCGAGGGTTTGTAGAGAGAAGGGGTGGGAGAGAGTGCTCCCCGGTCTCCTTCAAACTCTCTCACACCCACACCATCATCACAAAGCCACAAAAGCTTTCAAATGCCCAGGTACCAACTTGAGAGGGAGAAGAGAAAGGACGGCATCTTTGAAGGGAGATAAGCAGTCCTACATGGGAATGAAGAGGAGTTTGCAAAAGAGGCTGAAAAGCCTAAAACAAATAGCTACAACTGCCAACTTTTTCTAACCGTGGAAAGGGAAGTCATGAACAATATGTAGACATTTACAGGCAACAAAGAAAGCAAAATTTCCTTTTTGTACAACTGCATCACAGAATAATGCTCCCCTCCCAAAGATGTCCGCATACACCTTTGGTTCCCAGAACACGTGAATGTTACATGGCAAAGAACAATTAAGGTTGTAGGCTCTGGCCAGGTAGCTTGGTTGGTTAGAGCATCATCCTGATATGCCAAGATTGCAGGTTCAATCCCCAGTCAGGACACGCACAGGGATCAACCAATGAATTCATAAGTAAGTGGAACAACAACAAAAATTAAGGTTGCAGATGGAAGTAAGGCTGACAATCAAGGGCCTTAAAATATTGAAATTACTCTGAATTATTAAGGTGAGCCCAATGTAATCGAGGGCCCTTACTAAAGGACAAGCCGGTAGAACGAGGAAACTGAGGCTTATGATGCTTAATCGGCCCAAGGACACACACAGCATTGCTGTGACTGCAGTCCAGCTCTCAATTAAAACCTGGGATTTTCTTGTATTCTCTCTCCTTTGAGGATGCCTTGTTTTAAGTCCTATACCCAAAGCTGTGTGCAATTGTCCTGGAAGATGCCCCTGTGGTCTTTTCCCAAATATGCAGTAGAGATTTGTATTTCTGGATAAATATCAAAAGAGGAGCAGTTTATCCAGATTAAATGGAGCAGAGAAAAAAGGTAGAAACGGCATCTGCAGAGGTCACTCCCTATGCTGGAGGCTCAACAGAGGGCACAGGGCATTCTGTTCTCCTCCTGGGAATGTACCTCCTCCTCCACGGAAGCAAACTCAAGCCATCCCTCTGCTAATAGACCCAAGCTGATTATGAACACAATGCATGGCAACATCTGTGGTTTGCACACTGTTGAGCTAAAAAGGCTCTAATGTGTTAGAGCAGAGGCCAAGCAACCGGTATCCATGGCAACTTCGTGTTTAGTTGCAAACGACAGTTGTGGAGAGTATTCAGTCAGATTCTTCTATTTGTCTAAATGGCACCCAATAAATATTTCCCATACCTAACATTTTTGTCTTGGAAACAAAGGAAAGGAGACTTGTGTGGGGGAGGGAGGCAGGGGAAGAATCCGCCACAAAGGGACTAACTTCAGGAAAGTTAAAATTAATGTTTCATGTGTCAAGTGAAAAAGAATTGAGGAAATTGTAATAGGTATTCAGAGAGAAGTGTGTGTGTGTGCGCTGGAGGGCGGGGGCAACAGAATTAAAATACTGGGCCCTAATTTTGTTATTAAATAGTGATTTTAGTCCTGACCAGTGTGGCTCAGTTGGCTGATTATCATCCCGCAAAGTGAAAGGTCACCGGTTTGATTCCCCTTCAGGGCACATGCCTGGGTTGGGGGTTGGTGTCCAGTTGGGGTGCATGTGAGAAACAACCATCAATGTTTCTCTCCATCTCTTTCTCCCACCCATCCCCTCTCTCTAAAAATAAATAAATAAAATCTAAAAAAAGGTGATTTTTAAAAAGTTGTGAAATCCGGTTGTGTTTACAAACAAAAGGACTACCATTATTTATTAAGTGCCTATTCCAGCATTAGTCTAGGAACTTTGCAAACATCATCCCTGATCCGCACACACTCAGACACACCAATGAATCCTACAAGAAATCTATTATCTCCATTTCACACTGAAGGAAGTTGCGTAGAAAATTTAAACTTACTGTTACAGATTTCATCTGTGAGAGATTTGAACTTAGGTCTCTCTAACTTGATCTAGAAGTCACTGCCTTTTCCATTGCTTCACATTCTAAAGGGATCAAGGAATATTAATTTTTTAGAACTCTCATCCTTGTTTGAATAAATGCTTCAATAATAAGATATTAGTCTGGCAAATGACAAATTTCAAATTCAAATCTGAGAATTTTCATCACTGCAGTAAACATAGTCTTCTCAAAAATTGAACAGATTCATATTTCCCTGGAAAATAATTAAATGTGTGAATATCCTTCATTTGCATGTGATTTACATGTGTTCATTCTAGGTCAACAAGGGGTAGAAACTGGGACGTGAGATCCAGTCAGCAAGCTGCTGGAAACATAAGAACATGAGTCTCCAAATTGAACTGAGCAGAAAATTGAACAGAAGAAGCTCCCTCTCTCCTCATACTCATCTAAAACCCAACTCCCCTTTTGGAACTCGGTAGCATCACTGAATTGAATTACTGAGTTGCCTCTTAAGTCCATTAAATCATCTCAAATGCCTGCAACTTTCAGTATGATATCAACTCTAACTGCAGAAGAGTGAACCTTGTACTAAGATCAAATGAAAGTATAAACAGCCGGCTTTATAATATGAATTAGTTAAAGTAGCATGAGAAAGCAAACAGCTTCACTGAGGTATACTTAATATATAACACACTGCACAGTTAAAGTGCACAACTTGAGAAGTTTTAACATGTGTATGTAGCTGTAAAACCATAACCACAATGAAGATAATGAACATATTTATCTGCCCCCAAAGTTTTCTCATGCCCCTTTGAAATTCTACCCTCCAATCTTTCCATAAGATCTTTCCCTCAGATCTCTCCCTGCCCACCTACCACCATCCTCGGGCAGCCATTGGTCACTATTCTGTTCCCATAAGTTAGTCTGCATCTTCTAGAATCGAAGGTGTGCTTCTAAATGCCCCTGGCACCGAGTGAAAGCACAGGAACCATAGAGAGTTACCATAGCTACCTACTCTTCCAAACAGGAGTCCCTCTGAGCCCCACAGTGAAGGCGCATTCTGAACCTGTACTCTTACCAGCTCCTGTCCACCTAGGTCACGTGCGATGTTTGGCGACTTTGCTTGAGACAAACTATCCAGGTCTGGTCTTTACCACTTGTCCTTGTGCTGTCTCAACCTGCTGTCCACCTCCCTGGCCACTGAAGCGACAGGGAGCCATCATCCTCCTGTCTACCACTTGTGTAGAAACTGGGGCCGATTCTACAAAATGCCCTAGAATAACAAGCTGTGCCTTGTAGAAATACAAAAAATTCTGTCTGGTGTGAGCCTCAGAAATGTTTCCGTCTCATGCTTTTCAGTGGTTCTTTTCCGAGCCTGTCCCGTGTGCACCTTTCAGTACTTAGTCCAAGATCAGAGGGATGCCACCGTAGATCTCAGGTGCGCTCTTTCTCTCTCTCCCTCTCTCTCTCTCTCTCTCTCTCTCTCTTTGCAGCTCCCTCCTGTGTGTCCCTCAAATTTGGGCTGCCTCAGTCTTCCTGAACTCCAATCTCTGTATCACCAAAGTCACTGATCCAGTTTCAGGTTCCCTTTCAAGGAATGAACTGGGATGATCCTACAGCCTCCAATATTTGCTCTGCACTGCCTGTTGTCTGACATTTGGAAATCATTAGTTCATTCACTTTTCCCAGTTACAGTTGTTTATAGCAAGAGAGAAATTTCTGATTCAGTTAATCTTTCAGAACAGGAAACAGAAGACTCTAGGAGTCGGGTTTTAAACAGTCAATTTGACAAAGAAAGGTTGTCAAACAATGTAAGAGTTTAAACCGGTACCTTCCAAGCTTACAGCTGCCAGAAGCACCAAGACCAGCACCTCCAGGTACAAGAGTGACAGGCAATCATATCCACGATTAGGTAAATCCCTTTAGTGCGGTATTATTTCAACCTGACTCCTTAAAGTTGAAAACATGACCTTTTGCTCATGATAGAAAGTACTACCAGAACTGATCGTGTTATTTTGTTTTGCAGTAACTAATCTTAGGAAGTGGATTTGAAAAGACAATCTAGAGGAATTTATAAAAATGTTTAATAGGTACCAACTGCATACAAAAACATGCACTTGCCATAAATGTGGTGTCACACATTTTCACGAACTGAACACACACATCCCAGCCTCCAGGTGAACAAAGAGCTGGTGATCAGCATCCCAGAAGCCCTCACTCATAACCCGCCCCCCACCGTCTCTCTCCCTCACAATGGTGCTCATGATCCTGACTTCTAAACAGGTTAGTGTTCCATGTTTGTGTTTAATGAATGCACTCGTAATTACATATTCTTTTGTGCTTGTGAGATTCGTCTACATTGTTGTGGGTATTTGTGGAGCCATCACTCCCGTTGACGAGTAATTTTCCATTGTGACAATGCAACAGAAACCTATGAATCCTTTCCATTGTTGACAAACATCTAGAGCCTCCAATAGAGGGCCCTTACAAGTACCCCGGCTGTGAACATTCTGTGCACATCTTTTAGGGAACATCTGTACACATTTTTGTTGGGCATCTATCTAGGAGTGGGAATTCTGGTCCCAGGTTAAGCATTTATTTAGCTGTAAGAGATATTGCCACCCAGTTTTTCCAAGTCCACTTTTAAAAGCCATCTGGCTGTTTCAAACAGCAAACAAACAACTCTCAGCATGTGGATCCTGGGATATAAGATATTCGTGTCAACAACATAAGACCAAATTTACATTTCCTCAGCTCAGGCCCAGGTATAATTTCCTCGAAATCATTTCAAGCCCATGATAGGATGAAAGTTAAATTATTGAAAATAAACTTACAATCTAAAACACTAGAGTTGAGAGTCATTCCATCTTTGTTTTGTAGCAACAAACTCCTTTTAATCTAAAACAGTTTTCTGCAAATCTTAACATATAAAACCTACAAAAGCCAGGCAGCTCCAGAGACAGCTCTTTGGAACCAAAGGGCTTTGAAGAGCCCAGTTTGAAAACACTGTTATGCTCTGTCACCTTCTGTTTTAGAATGAGGAAACTTAGGTCCAAGGAGAAAAAAATGCCTTCCTAAGGTCACGAAGCCAGGTGGTGAGAAAGCCAAGTCTTAGAATCCAACTTCCTCCTTGCCTCACCCTGTTGAATGAGATCCTAATCTGAGCTCACACACTGTGAGAACCAGGTTCCTTCCCAATCCAGAGCAGGTGTGAATAGATTTTAGGAGTCTCAGATCCTTCTGTTTCAGGAGAGAGAACAGAAGACTCTAGGAGATGAGTTTTAAACAACTGGTTTTAAAATAACCAATTGGTTATTTTACCTCAAAGTTGCTTGACACGAATAGAGCAATATATTCTTCTACTGAGAAAATGAACCCACTCCGCCCGTGAGAGAGGAAAATCACAAAAGCTACTACACCCAGATGCTAGTTCAAAGCCAAACATGTTTATTGAATGTGAATGTGGACAATTGAATAGAGAATGTGGACAAAATTTATGACCTTCTAAAGTCTACTAGAAAATAAGCAATGTGTAAATACGTCCTGGCAGTGTATAAATCTACTTCCAAGTAGCGGAAGAAAATTGAACTTTTGAATCTGACCCAAATATTTTTTTTCAAAGTATTGGGAAAATGCAAGTTCAGTTTAGTCCAAGCAATTAATTGACTTTAGGTCTGATTTCTAAAGACCTAGAAATCTTGCACATCAAATGGCTCTTTTAAAATTTCACAAAGACTCAAATGAAGCTGAATTCAATTTTCCCCTGAAGAACATATGGTCTTCAAAAAGGCAAGGAAGGAGGTGGCTGGCAAAATATGTTTTCAGTTTAACACATTTTTTTGAGAAAACAAAAAATTATGGCTCAATTTGCCCTGGCCCATAATAATAACATTTTTCCTATCACTGACCTATCACTACTAAAGTTTTTCTGATTATTTTCTATGAAATAATAACATAATAATTCCTTATACTAATAGTGTTTGAGCAGCTGCAGGAAATGGGCTGATATTACAAGGCAGGTCTCAGAAAAAAATCAACAGGTCCTTGTAAATCATCTGAAATAAAGACTGTTTCCAGAGGTCATTCCAGATTAAGCGCCAAGACGTCATTTCTAAGCATCAATAGAGAATTTCAGTTTAACTAAGAAGGGTGGGGTCGGAGAAGGAAGAAGAAGATAATGAAGAAAAAAAAAAAGAAGAATCCAAAAATACTCCCCAGCTGGTGTGGCCCAGTGGGCTGAGTGTCACCCGCAGGCCTGAAAGTGCCCAGTTAGATTCCTGGTCAGGACACATGCATGGATGGCCGGCTGGGTCAAGGTTTCTCTCCCACAGCATTGTTTCTCTCCCTCTCTTTCTCCCTTCCTCCCCCTAAAAATAAATACAGTTAAAAAAATAAAAAATAATAATAATACTATACTAAATCAATGAATTATTGAATGGAAAATTAGCCCTGTAGATGCTGGTATCATCAATGTTCAGTTTGGTTACTGAATTCATAGTTTTTCCCAAAGCGGGTTGACGTTTTTTTACCAGAGCACAAATGTATGAGGGAATTTACCAGAACACAGAGTGGCCCAACCCCTCAATTAACCATAATTTTTTAAGCATATATTTATCAAACAGTTTTTTAAATAATTCTTCCTATTTCTGCCATAGCCTCAGCACACGTTTAGCCCAGTCTCTGGATGTTTTGGAGAGATGGATTCAATGGATTTAGATCCCGATCCAGCCCACAGGTAGCAACAAGGGGGATGTGCACACCTGCACACGGCTGAAAATCGGAGGCGACCAAGTGGGTTAATGTTGGGGAAGAAGGAAGGAGGAAGTCCTTCTGCCTGGGCTGGGCTGCAGGGGCTGAGACCAGGGCTGCCCATTAGGAAAGGGGCCTATCTGGTCTTCTGGGATCCAGCCCCTACCTTACTCTCCAGTCCCACCACTCTTTCCAGCAGTGCCTTCCTCCTACTCTGGGGGACTTCACTCAGGCAGAACCCCTTCCAGCTGCCTGGATGTGCTATGTTCTTTTGTGTATCTGACTCTGAATATGTTCCTTTGTCCCAGACCTGCCATTCCTTGTCTGAAGACATCAACTCGTGCTATCCTAGACAAAACGAATCAGTCCAACCTAATACTAACAAAAATGCTGGCCAATGGCCTTGACTGATGTGGCTCAGTGGATTGAGCACCAGCCTGCAAACCAAAGGGTCGTCAGTTCAATTCCCCGTCAGGGCACATGCATAGGTTGTGGGCCAGGTCAGGTCCTCAGTAGGGGGCTGCATGAGAGCAACACATTGATGTTTCTCTTCCCCTTTTTCTCCCTCCCTTCCTCTCTAAAATACACAAATAAAATCTTTTTTAAAATTCTAGCCAATATTTACTATTAGAATTGTATTCTAATTATTTTCTTTAACCTAGAACAACAGACCCTTGAGATAATTATTGTTATGATTCTCCTTTTATAGACAAGGAAACCGAAGAAGGAAACGGCAACTAGATTTATAAAGAGAAAGGATGAGCGGCCCCCAACATGATATGAATTAGTCATTCCACTGCTATGTCACCCTCCACTCGATACTTTTCCACCTGCCACGGTCTGAACATTTGTGTCTCCCCAGAACTGATATGTTGAATCCTAACCACCAATGTAAAGATATTAGGAGGTCAGATCTTTGGGAGGTGATTAGGTTATGACAGAGCCATAACCTAATGATTATGAATGGGATTAGTGCCCTTATAAAGAAAGGACCCAGAAAACTCCCTTGCCACTACCACCTTTTGAGGACATAGCAAGAAGACAGCCATCTAGGAAGAAAGACCTTACCAGACACTGAATCTGCTGGCACCGTGAACTTGACTTTCTAGCCTCCAGAATCATGAGAAGTAAGTATTTGTTATTTTTTACCACCCAGTTTGTGGCATTTTATTATAGCGGCCCAAACAGACTAAGATGCCATCATCAAGTGCCTCAATAAAACATAAATACATCAGGTGTGTCAATCAGAGTTTCTAGTGAAAGACATTTGAATCCACTTCAGTTAGTTCAGATAGCATAAAGTAATTTCATCAAACCTATCATGCAGTTCATACCATCTCTGTGAGACACGAATTACCAGATTTATGCTATATAATGCAGGATAGACGCAGCTGGGTAAAACACGTCTAGAGAAAGCATTCAAGCCCCCCATGGGCCACCCCAGAGGAAGCACCGCTGCTCCTGCATGTATCACAGCCCAGACGAGATGCCAGAAATACCACTGGAATGGCCCGACACCTCCCCTCACTGGTCAGAAATGTTGGTTTCTCTGCGGCATCCTGCCCTCCCTGCCTGTGGGCCTCTCCACTGCCTGATCCGATGTCATGTGCCTATACCCTAGCCACCAAGCAGTTGAAGCAAAGTCGTCTGGGCTCTCTAAGCTCTGTATATAATAAAGGAAAGCAGTTTCCAGTGGGCTAGAATGAGTTTTCCTTTTTATTTTTAATTAAAGTTATTGGGGTGACATTGGCTAATAAAATTACACAGGATTGAAGTGTACAATTCTACTATACATCATCTATATATTGCATTGTGTGTTTTGAGGCAACAAACACACAGCTTTGGATCTTTAGTAGTTATGAAGTCAACAGAGATAAAAATTGAGGAGATCTGAGATAGAGGCTTGACTGGCTTCCAAGGCAGACAGAGGGGGAAAAGAGAAGGATCCCCCAGCAAGGAGAACAGAGGGCTCCCCAGATGGCACCATCCAACAGAGAACAGCGAGGCCATTCTCCTGGCAGTGACACTCCGGGAGGGGGGAGGAGGCACGGACTTGAGGATGGGCTGGAGGGACAGGAACCATTTCTAACAGCATGCCTGTCTAATTCGTGTCTACTTTTACCCTGCAGCAGCCCGCTGGTCTCGCCACAAACCACATCTAGCCATTCCTAGAGAAGCCGAGGCAAACATAAAAAATGGAAAATCCAAACGGAGATGTAAACTTAGTGAAGAACAGAACAGCTGTGGACTGGCTGGAAACTGCTTTGGGAAAGAGAAACACACACTACCGTTTACAACGTTCTCAAGGTCAATGGCATGAACAACAGCTAAAGTTCACAATACTCGGGGTATTGTCTTTCTAAAAATATACTGTATATTAAAGAACCTTGGAGAAACATGAAAGGCTATCAAACTGATTGGTAGCTGATTAAAACAAGTTTTTAGCAAGTTGATATTTCAACACACTGTCATGGGAAGAATGAGTGTTTGCCCAGTGGTTTGTAGGGCATTGCTGTTAGGCCATTTGACCTAGAACCCTTTGCCTAAATGTCCCCTCTCAGAGAGGACTCTCCAGGTCAGCCGATCTATAGTAACTGCCCTCCCCCATCAGCCCCTGGCAATCACATGACTCTGCCGTGTGTATTCCACAGTACTCATGCCTCTCTGAAATTACTTTGTTCATTTATTAGTTAGAGGGTATATTGTCTGTCTCATCTCACCAGAAAGTAAGTGCCATAAAAATTGTGACAATGTCTTACTCCATGCTGTGCCCCCACTACCTAGAACAGTCCCCAGCACACAGCTGAGGCTTAATCAAGGTGGCACCCTAACAGTAAGTAGCGATTCCCACCTTACAGAGGTGTTAGGCAGATTAAATTTACCAGCATGTATTAAGCACTTAGAAGACAACTTGGCACATAATAAAACCTCAGTAAATGCTAGCTATTATCCCTTATTTTGAAACAATGCTCGTGTTCTTTGTATAACACATTAGTAATAAATGTTCCTTCTAAAGAGTTTTACCTAATTTACCTGGATTTTAA
>PVJI01005548.1:0-95197 GCA_004026765.1 Micronycteris hirsuta
GCATAAAAAGTAGTATAAAGTGTCAAATGCAGTGTCCAAGGAATAAAGGCTACTCTGAGGTCAACTATCAAAGTCTCTTAAGTTCTGTCCAGTTTACCTGTCAAAAATGTCTACCTAAATCCACAACTGTAAAAAAAAAAAAAAATGAAAAGTTTCCTTCTTATATGTTTCACTTGGCCAAATTTTGCTCCTTGGTATTCTCCATACTTGGAGCTTGTGTCCCTACTTCTACGTCCTTGTTTGTGCTAATGCTTCCTTCTGGAATAGCCTTGATTTCCCTCATCCTCATCTCTGTACTGTATTATAGTTTGTACATCTCACACTTTCCCAAGACCCAGCTCAAATGCAGTGATTTCTCAAACATTCCCTGATGCTACTAGCTAGAAATGGTCTCCCCCTCATATAAATCCCTCTATGAAGAGATCTCCACTTCACCCATAACTTGCTTTATTATGTCACAGCTGTCCCTCTCCATACAGGTGCATAATCACAACACACAAGAGTCCCTTCTCCCTCCCCTACTGCTTGGTGAGTATTGTCCATAAAGGGTTTGGAATCTCTAGGAACCCAGTAAAGCTAACTTGTGGTTTCAGTGCAACTAATGCTATTGACTCTTTCCACCTTCTGTGGTCCGTGAAACCATCTCACAAGCCTTTCTATTTTTTAATGTAATAATTACATAATATTTGATGTATGTTGTGATTAATCACCTACCCTAACTAGGATGTGAGCTCCCTGAGGCAAATAATCAGTGCATTCATCTTAGTAACCCCTCTGTCCAAATAGCGTGCCTTCAGGAAGCTTTCTAAAATTACCATCAACACTTATTAAAAGTTTAGATTTCTGGGTCATACTCAGAAAATCCGATTCATTGAGTTTCAAATGAAGCCCAGGAATCTACATTTTTTTAAGTCCCCAGATAATTCTTAACCACAATAAATTTGAAAATGGTCACCTGTTAATAAATACATGTGAGTGAATGCTGACTTTTAGTCTCTCTTGAACTATTGCATTATTAGAAAAAGACATGTGACAACCTTATATTAAGTATATGACCTAGCTGTTTGAACATAGTAGGTTCTCAACCACTGTGGAACTGATGTATGTTAATGGGATGACTAATGACTGGTGTAATTTTACGAAGCTCCCCTGAAGGCACAGAATTTGCTGAGCCTTGAAGAACGAGTTTGATTTGGATAGGTGAGAAGTGGAGAGAGCATCCTGGCCAGGGCCCTCACAGGAATGAGTGGAGACAGGGAAACACAAGTGGAGAGGGGGCTGATGATTAGATTAGTTTAACAGGAAAGGTTCTTGGCGCAGAGGAATGAGAGATGAGGCTGCCTCCCCACTGTATAAAACAAACCTTTGTTAGCCGAACTCTCATTTTCATTTTAATTTAATAAAAACAAAAATAAGTGGTTTTGATGTGATTAATGACCAACAAGGGAGCTACAGTGCTGACTTGGCGAGCATCCACCCCCAGGGCACGTGTAGAAGAACAAGATTTAGTACAGAATTAACCTGCCCAAGCATCTGCTCACAACTCCCTACGACAAAGAAAAAAATAGACCACAGCATATGTTACAAGTTGAAGTTTGGGTAACTTTTTTTTTCATATCATGTTGGTAGTGTGATTCACATTTTTAGCAAAATTCTTTACTGATTTACTAATGTGAATTTGAATATTAAATAACCATAGTAATGATAAAGCAAATTCTGTTCACACATGAAGGACATGTTAACTTGTTACCAAAAGAATAATAAATTTGCAGATAAAATGTATTCCTTTGGTCTTATGGTATAGCCAGCGTCAACCTATACATCTGTAATTAATCCACTTGGACATTATTTCATTCATCATCTGGCATAGTTGTTAGCAGTTCACTAATAGATCACAAAGCATTTTACACAAAATGTAATGGTAAACCACCATATACATGACACAAATTGAAAGATTTATTCTTACCTGGAAGAGAGGCTGATATGGAGTGATTAATTTAAACAAGTTATCATTTATTCATTCATTTATTCAACAACTCCTGGATGAATGAATGAATGAATGAATGTGGCTCTATAGCTTTGTTTTATTCTCTGTTATATCCCATACTAAGCACTGTGTCTGATATATGTTCAGTGGTCAATAATACTATTGGATGAATACATTTATTGATCGCTCTGTCAGTCTCTCATATACAAAAGTAAAATGAAAACAGAGATAGTCCCTCCCCTCATGGAATTTATAGTCTAGCGAGGAAAACAAGTAACAGTCAAGTACAGTCAGAAATGTAAAATCCTAGCCGTGACAAGTGTTGAGGAGATTTTAAAGGCGTTTGGCCTGATACTTTCCTGAAAGAGAAATGTAAAGATCTTGAGTTGGAATCTAAAGGGTGAGTGGGAGCTAACCAGGCAAAGAGAAGAAGGAAGGGCATTTTGGGCAGAAGAGGGGCAGGAAGGAGGATGATGAGCACACAGGGACTGTAATATAGATTGAAGGGAGTCTCAAAAATGTAGGTAGAATTTAAGTAGTTGAAAGTATATAAAGACAATCTTAGGGAGCTCTAGAATTATAAATATTAAACAAAGTTGTATAGGTAAAAAAATTCCATTTAAAGTTGCTACAGTACAAATTGGTTTGAGTTATAACCTCAAAACTCATTGCTTATTTGTAATATAAAAAAAAAAAAAATGTGTCTGGCCCTGGCTGGTGTAGCTCAGTGGATTGAGCGCGGACTGGGAACCAAAGAGTCCCAGTTCGATTCCCAGTCAGGGCATATGCCTGGGTTGCAGGCCAGGTCCCCAGTGAGGGCCATGTGAGAGTCAACCATACATTGCTGTTTCTCCCCCTCTCTTTCTCCTTCCCTTCCCCTCTCTCTAAAAATAAATAAATAAAATCTTTTTAAAAAAAGTTCCTCATTCTGAGATTATGAAAAAATATATTAAAAAAAAAGAAAAAGAAAAATGTGTCTGATAAAATGACAGATTTTTAAAGTGAAAAGAAAAACAATCAAGCATGTAATTTCAAATTACATAACTTTGATCTTTGTAGATTGCACCAATAAATATAATTTTACTAAATTACACAGTAGTAATTAGTCCTCAAATGGGGGTTAATAAAAGAATCAGCACAGTATCATAAGAATAATTTGAGTGTACTGGTGTAGAACTATATTGACAGATTAATATACCCTAACAAACAGCTCATTCAACTGTTGTATAAAACTAATAGAAAATATATAATTTATTAGTGTAGTTCAACATGATAGAATTTGTGCAGAGAAAAATAAATTAAAAGTTCCCTGAGACTTTTAAAGACCTTCAAAGGAAATATGGAAACAATGAAATGTTAAAATCTGAGCAAAGAAATAATTGACTAATTTATTCTCTCACTAGTCACTATACTGTGGTATTTTTGCAACAGACACACAGCTAAGCATTAGGCATTCAGAAATGCAAGCTCTGCTCCTGATGCCAGATAAATTAACTTTCACTGCATTAAATAAATACAATCCACTAATGTAATCATCAAGTAGTAATACAATGAGAATTTTCCTAGTATTTGTGGAAAATAAGACTAATACTACACAAAAGTGCTTATGTACATCTTAGTAGTTTTATTAAAAACATTTCTCACTAATCCACCTTAGGGTTTGACTAACAGTGGTAAATAAAACATAGTGATTCAGCCCTGGCTGGTATGGCTCAGTGGATTGAATGCCGGCCTGTGAACCAAAGGGTCCCTTGTTCAATTCCTAGTCAGGGAACATGCCTGGGTAGTGGGCCAGGTCCCCAGTTGAGGGCAGGTGAGAGGTAACTGGTCAATTTATCTCTCACACATTGATTTTTTCCCCTCCCTTCCCATCTCTCTAAAAATAAATAAATAAAATCTTTTTTAAAATTCTCTTTAAAAAGTGACTCAGATTTGTTTTTCTTTCTATGAAATATCTATATTGAAAAATATTTATTTGATATGGAAGAAAGAAAACCGTTTTAGATATTTTCAGAGATTAGCTCATAGGAATATGTACATTGTAGAATATGATGTACCTAAAAGTATATGAATGTGTTTTCAACATTGTAAAATTTAATAAAAGATAGAGAATTAGTATATCATTAAAATTATATAGATAAGTATAATTTTTACTAATGAACACCCATACCAACGATTCCAGAATTTAAAATTGCATTGGTAATTGAGCAATTTTTGTCTATCTTGAAAATACTTACCGCCATAAAATTTCCTTTAATCAACTTCAATGTAAGTTTTTCATTTCTGCATTTAATATTGTTTTTCTTCCCTGATTTGCTTTATTGTGTGACACTAGCAGCTAAGCCCTAAGCCTGACTCCTGTAGCCATATTTTAGGGACCCCCCGCTTCAAATGGAGATGACAATAACTTTTACAAGAACATTTTCCAGTGACACATCAAAATGGCTTGAAGGGTGAGTTAAAGACAAGGAAGCAAAGATCAATAATGGGCAAACTTTTTCTGAAGTGTCTCTGTGAAAAAGAGCAAACAAATGGAAGAGTAACTGGAAGAGGCAATAAAATAGTAATTTTTTTTAATGGTGAGAGAAAGTAAGACTTGTTTGCCTGTTGCTGGAGGCGGCCCAGAAGAGAGAGACTGATGTGTGTGGAAAAGGGTGACTCCAGGCCCGGACCCCAGCAACGACAAGTAGAGATGGAAGAGATGTCATCTGGAGCTCAAATGGGCAGGAAGGGAACACGAATCTGGGAGGGTCAGTGGTAGTTAACTAATGAGAACCACTGAAGTGACTACAAAACCTATAAACATATTGCACTAAATCTAAATTCAGTGTATCCCCAACTCAACCTCAGCTGAGCCAGGTCCCAAATCTGTCACATTAGACCCCAGGAAGCATGACTGAGGGAAAGTTGATGCAGCAAACGACAGTGATCTTAACCAGTTGTCCTTAAAATGTATTCCTTTGCAAATATTTCTCACCATACATGGGAGAGGCCTGAAGCGTAAACTTAATACCTTTAGATTAAATCAATCTCTGCTTGTTTGTTTAGAGTAAGTTACGAGGTGGGGTAAGAGAAGAATACTTTTGACATGGATGAAGTGCTATGAAATAGTCTCAGAGATTTGAAAAACAGCTGGACTGGCAGAATTCAATCCCCATTTCAAGTATGTCTTAAATTTAAAATGAGAGCAGTCAGCCAAACTGATTATTTTTTTCAACAAATCTTTGTGCAGAAGAGAAGGCAGAAAGATGGATCCAACCCAGGTTAAGTTCAGGTAGGTGATGTGACTCAAGGAAAGAGGGCAAATATTCTAAGTGATGCTTAGAAGAAGCTGTCTATGATGATAGAGTGTTTAGCATTGATCTCAGTAAGGCAAGAAAGATAGATGCATAAAGATAACTGGAGCATCCCCATGACTTGTATATTAAGAACTGCTGCAGGGACTGGAATATGTGAACTGGAGGTATAGGAGGTGACAGTCAGTCATTAGGATATTTGCAATTGAGATTTCAGAAGTGATACTGATATTCGTAAAGACGAAGTTTAAGTGGGATCTTGAGAATGAACTACTGACATTGTCAGAGAAAGGAATGATTATGGATGTAGATTGTGTATTTTTGTTCAATTCGCACGGAATTTTTGAAGCGCTAGCATGTACAAGTTAGCAAGGGAGAAGTTGGTGATACAGAGTAAACAAGATTCGGTTTCCTGCCTCGAGGAACTCACAGTATATGTCAAACACTATGGTAGGATTCCTCACCCAACTAAGGACCAGGAGAACAGGCTTAACACATTTGCAAAAGCCAAATTTCAGGCTAAAGTTTGATGCCTTTAAGATCAGCAAAGAGTTGGGTTGTCCATTTGGCTCTAGTTTGAAAGGAGGGATAGTGAAAGAAGAGGCTAAAAAGTAAGCAAGGGTCACATAAGAGTTTTTTATTATACATTAAGGCATTGTGGCTTTATAATCTTTAGATAATGGAAAGAATGTTTCAGGCAGGAGTGGACATGATGAAATGTGTAGACAGAGGGTGGAGGAAGGAAGTGACTGCAGTTTTTTAATGAAAGAAGGCAAGAGGGCCAGTTCGAATTATGAGATGACGGTATATGTGTTATACAGTTTTCACCCTTGAATTTGGATATAGACAGTCATCCAAGTTTGCAATCTAGGTGGACAGTAGTACATTAAAGTTGAAATCATGAAACCAGAGTTTCTTTCTTTGTCCAATTGTTAACATTTTGTAGCATCCAGCCTAGGAAACATAAAACACCAGAATGTAATCTCTGTAAGGACTTGTTTGTTTTGTTCACAGTCTTTCTCCAGTATCTGCTACTTAATAAGGTCTTAATAAGCACTAATTAATGAAATTGCTGAAGGAATTAAAGTCTGCCTTTAACATCTGATCTTTTTTATTGTCACCTTCATTCTAAGGTAGCATTGTGCTATGTGTGAACCACTTATCCCTTTTCTCTGGAATATTCCTCTCCTTTTGAATGTTATTCATTATATTTTATAAAACTTGAACATCAGGCTTTCACCACCCACTGTAGATCAGCCAATAAGTTGCTTCATTGTGCCTGAATATCCCTGTCTGTAAGGTGAGGCTAAGAGCTAACCTTCATTAAGCATTGAACAGTAGCACTTAGAACCAGGCAGTGTTCTAAGTACTTTAAATGTGTTAAAATTATCCCCCCTATGTTATCAACCTATTATTAATTAGGAACCTGAACCATGGTCTTACAACAAGTATTCAACAATGCTCAAATCTGAGCTCAGTCTGAAACCACACTCTTAACCACTCTACTCCACTTACTGTCTATCCAATAATAGTACATGCCTCATTGAGAGCTGTGAAAATTCATCGAGAATAATTTATGTAAAAAACACTTTGAAAGTACCTTACTCTATCTAGCAAATGCCCAAAGGAGTTAGTTTATGTTGTATGTTTTTAAACAAATAGCTCTATCCTTTTCTTTTTTTTTTAAGATTTTATTTATTCATTTTTAGAGAGGGGAAGGGAGGGAGAAAGAGAGGGAGAGAAACATCAGTGTGTGGTTGCCTGTCACACGCTCCCTACTGGGGACCTGGCCTGCAACTCAGGCATGTGCCCTGACTGGGAATCAAACCTCGACTGTTTCGTTTGCAGTCCAGCACTCAATCCACTGAGCCACACCAGCCAGGTCTTATGTTGTTATTTTGTTTTATTTTTTATTATTTATATCTTCTTAGGGAGTTATATGTTGATTTGCCAGAATAATCACTATCTCCTACAGAAAATTAGATTATTTTATTTTAGACAGATCTAATTTGGAAAAGGTCACTCCTTGTATGATGCTTACTTATATCTACCTTCCTACAACTTGCCTCATTGATTCTGAATTGGGGACAAAGATATGAAAAATACATTCTTTCTTCCTTACAACAATCCTCAGATACCTAAAGATAGGTGTCTTTGACACCTATATCTTCCATTCTCCAGCCTAACTAGTTTGAGTTATTTTAGCCATTTCTCCTATGGCATGGTTTTCAGATACTCTGAATAATCTCTGGCTTGTTGAAGACAGCTTTATACTTGGGCACCTGAAATACTGTAGTCCATATGTGAGCTAATGGTTGCAGATAGATCAAGAAATTGACAAAAACATTTCGAGACAGCCTTGTCATAGCCTGATTTAAATGTCCAGAGATCATTATAATGCCTTCTATGCGTGGGTAAGTAGTATTTCTTTACTGAATGAATGTGCTTATAAACGAATGAATGAATACTGAGCTTACTCTTGAGTTAAATCCTCAATTTTTTTCACATCTACTTCTGCTTCTGATTTATGCTTGTATGCCTTGGGGGAGAAATGGCAGGACTTTACGTTTGTACCTATTAAACTTTATGTTGTTAAAATTATCAAGTCTTTGAACGTTTTCAGGTCATTTTAAATACTAATTCAATTATTTCATGTATTGCCTCTCCCTCCAGACATCAGTTACGTGCAGATTTTTTTCCTTTGTGCCCTCATCTACTCATCTGAGTATTTAAATGGACTCATATTCATATTAAAATATTCATAAGAACTTATGCTGAAAGTGTTTTAATTAATTATAAATTAATCACATTTACTCAGCAGTGCATTTTAATAACTGTCACTAAGAATACATATTTGTTTTTCATTCAATAATTTCTAAAATATAAAATTTTTCAATATAACCCAATTGGAGTAATTAAATTTAAAACATAGTTAGATATTTTAACTGTTTAAAACATAGATGTTTAAACATAGTTTTCCTCAATCCCTCCACCCTCTCCCTATCAACAGGGGAATGGGTGGGGGGATAGAGGAGGAAGAAGCACAGAGAATAAGTAGCAGAAACAGTTGGTAGAAAATAGACAGGGGGAGGTTAAGAATAGTATAGGAAATGTAGAAGTCAAAGAACTTATGTGTATGACCCACGGACAAAAATTAAGGGCGGAAGGGAATAAAGGCGGGGGGAGGGGAATGGAACAACTGTAATAGCATAATCAATAAAATATATTTAAAAATTAAAAAAAACATAGAACTTTATGAACATTTCAGTGGCATCTGAAATAAAATCGAGAAACATAAAACTACTGGAAACTGGAAATAGGCCCAGACCCCATGGAGCTAACCTTTCATCACCAAAGAAATTAACTGAGGAAGTTAAACAGTCTCAGGGCATGTGAGACAGAAAAATTGAGAGAATAAGCAAGTAGGCTTGTCTCAAGAACTGAACAATTTCAGTCATCCAGTTTTGTGTATCACAACTAATTTCAATTGTGTCCTATGAAATCAATGAATAAAAGATTTTTCAGGTGTGAGAGCTAAAGGGCTAGTAGTAAGTCAAGTGTATTATGAAATGAAAGATTTAAAGAAAAATGGGAAAGTTTTTAAAAAATTGTATTGTATGTTTTCCATTACTATTCAACCCCCGTATTGACCCCTCCCTCCTGCAAATCACCACACTGTTGTCCATGTCCACGAGTCCTTTTTCCTTTTTGCTCAATCCCTTCACCCTCTACCCTCCCTGCAGCCCTTAACCATCATCCTTTATCTATGAGTCTCTCTATTTTGTTTGTTTAGTTCAATTTGTTCATTAGATTCCACGTATGAGTGAAATCATATGGTGTTTGTCTTTCTCTTATTTCACTTATTTCACTCTTTCACTTATTTCACTTAGCATAATGTTCTTCAGTCCATCCATGCTGTCGCAGGGTAAAATTTTCTTTTTTATGGCCAACTAGTGTTCCATCATGTAAAAAATGTCCCATAGTTGTTTTATCCACTCAACTACTGATGGGCACTTGGGCTGCTTCCATATCTTGGTGATTGTAAATAATGCTGCAATGAATATCGGGGTGCTTATGTTCTTCTGAATTAGTGTTTTGGGTTCCTTTGGGTACATTCCCAGAAATAGGATTGCAGGGTCAAAAGGCAGATCCATTTTTAATTTTTTGAGATATCTCCCAGGACAATTACTACTTTGAATTTGGCATGCATCTATTCCACATTTAATTATTTTTACTGCATGTATATGTGTTTATAAATATATAGCAGTGTTTTTTCAAATTTGTGCTATAAAAATTGTCTATAACTATTTTTTCAATCAATATTGTTTGCAAGATCTATCCATCTTCACAAAAATATAGA
The DNA here is from genome assembly GCA_004026765.1 of Micronycteris hirsuta. Lineage (NCBI taxonomy): Eukaryota > Metazoa > Chordata > Mammalia > Chiroptera > Phyllostomidae > Micronycteris > Micronycteris hirsuta. Next base: position 9,644 of record PVJI01005548.1, read on the forward strand.
TAACTCATTTTTATTGTTGTATACTATGCTAACATATGCTTTTATTATTATTTGGTAATCTATTCTTTATGCTCTTGTTTATTTAGATCATAACCAAATTTTTAATGTTATTATTCTATAAGGAAATATTTTTACAGTAATATTTTTCTATATTTTAGGTCATTATAGTAGGATAGTTATCTAAAAGTAGATTTGAACATTTTCAAGACATAAGACACATATTTGAAGTTGTTTTTATAAAAGACAACACTAATTTATATTCCCCAAAGTAGTTAATGTACATGCTTTGCTCACAGCACCTTCATAAGCATTAAATGCATCAATCCATTCTTGAGTTAATTCATTCATTTTTAATGGAAAAAATTGACTTTGAAATAAAATTAAATAGCATGAATAAATGCCATTTATGTGTTAGATTGGATGTTAGCCATCTAGTTTAATTCCAAGATCCACTTTAATATTGTCTATTAATTGTGACATGCCATTTCATCATCTTTATGTTGTAGTTTTTCTTTCAGAAAGGTTATGTATTGCTCTGCTAAATATATTTTGTCTCTGCTATTATTAGGAAGTTGCTGAAATTTCTTCTGTAATACATTTTATAATAATGTCCAATAATAAAAACACTGTCTTTTTTTTTTTTTTAGAAAGCCAGCATATGGTTTATTTTCTTTATTGGACATTTGTGATCACTAGCATTCTTCATTATTTCAGAATTTTAATTTTAATCTGTAACATGATGGAATCTTTGGAACCAGAGGAACAGAGAATGAATCCTAGCTGCAGTTATACTAACTTTATCAAATCATTCTAATTTTCCCCCAGGAAATGATTATTAGATTCTTCATTCATAAAGTAGGACTATTATTACCTTATTATGGTATTAAACAAATCAAAATGAGATATTTTGAAATACAGGAGAAATATAGTTAGTTATCGCTTTCCAGTAGTGACGGGTGCCTAGGGTCCCCAGCAGAACCCAGTGTTAGAGAGATTTTAGATGTACAAATGTTCAGCTGTACCTGCCACTTCGTCTGGCACAGCCAAGGGGGCAAGTCATGCAGTGCATCAAAGGCCACCCAAACCATGAGAGATCATGCAGGGCCTCATGTTCCGTAGCATCCACACACAAAGACTTCATACTACGTGGGGTTACAACCTGAACTTTGTCATTGCCTAGAATCCCTTCAGAAATCTTCAACGCCCAGCCTCTGCTCTCTCATTCTAATTTTTTAATTCATCCAGTTCTTTCATTCCCTCACCCTTAGTACAGTCCCCTCTGACCTATTGGAAACCTGAACTCTCCTCTTGTTTCTCCTGTTTTTTCCTAGACTGTCAGTCCCCATCAGGCTTCCCAAAATGTTAAAACAATTATCGTTGATGGAGTTCTTTTGGTTACTCTTGGTTTCTTCTTAATTTCTCCTTAAATGACTCAGACTATACCATAGTCCCCAAGTGGTGTATATATACAAAATTTTTGCCCCTTTCTGTTCAACAGATTGCTTCCTACTTCAAGAAAATTTGAGATCACCAGACATGCTCTCTCTCAACTTCCAAGTCCCCCTGCTCCACACACACACAGTGCCCTTCCACCCCACACCATCCTTAACAGCTTCCCACGAGTCTCAGTGAATGAGTTGTCTCACTTCCATTCAAGGCCAGCCCCTTCTCCTGTGCTATCATTCCATCTTTTTTGTTATATCTTGGAATTTACTCCATTAATTTTCTACTGTTTTCTCTGTCTTTAACCTGTCCCTCTTTGTGAGCATTTTTCTATGAGCCTTCTTTTCCCTTGACTTCCTCAATTTCTTCCTAGCCTTCAACTTCTTTCCTCTCATTCAAACTTTACAAAGAATATTCTATCTTCATTGTCCCTATTTATTTACCCCTTGTTTATCTTCAACCCAATATAATATAGTTATCACATAAAACAGCTGTTACTAAGGTTGTTAGTGTCCTACTATTTCCGAAATCGAGTGAATATCTTCAGTCTTTTATTTCACTGGACACCTCTCCTCTGTATGGCACTCCTGTTCACTTTCTTATTTTTAACAGAAGTCTATGTGTTGGAGTCTAGTAACCCCCCTTTCTCTCCTGGACCCCATACCTTCCTGCCTTTCTCTGTAGGTGCTCCTCCTGTTTTTAGCTCTCAAGTGTTAGTGTTCCCCAGGGTTCCTTCCCCAGTCACCTGCACTTTTGCTTTCTTTTATATTCCCCACAGGGAACTTGTCCACACGGGCTTCTCCTTTCACAAAGTGCACGTCCTTAGCTCTGACATATCCTCTAAGCTTCAGATTTTAATAGCCAACTGATTCCTTGACATCTCTGCCCATGTCTCACAGGAACCTAAAGCTAATCATGATGTAAACTGAATTCAGTCTCTCCCATACATCTGCTTCGACCATGATATTCTGCATCTTCCTTCATCGCACCGCCACGTGCCTGGAAGCTGGGAGACATGCATGACCCACTCGCTCACTCCCACATGCAGTCACTGAACCTAACCATTCCCATCATTTAAATGTTTCCTGAATCCAACTTCCTCTCTTTACTCATCATCTCTTTTATTACTAGCCCTAGTAAGTGTTCCTTTTTTTCTTTTCCCACTGGGATAAAGTGACATATAAAATACCAATCTGCTAAAATCACTTCCTATTAAAAACCCTTTAGTGGTATTCCTTCACCCATACAACAGAGTCTTATCTCCCTCCCAAAACACAAGGCTTTCATAGACCTCATCTTAGCCTCATTTTCTTCTACCAACTTCGTCTCAGACCTAACACTCCAGTAAAGCAAATGGCCTGTTGTTCCCATCGTACATCATGTTATTTCTCACCATCCTGCATCTGGCTAAAATGGGCTTCCTCTCCTCTCTTCTCTTCTAACCAATTCCTTCTCATTTTGGCTCTATGAGCCCTTGTCAGGCTTCCCTCATTACTGGGGCACACAGATCCCCCTCCTTTGTATTCCCATGACATCAGGTACATGCTCTTTGTATGTTTGCTCCAAAAGTAAACCATGAGCTTCTTGAGGGCAAAGATCATACTGTGCGCTATGATTCCAGTCTGGAAATCAGAAAATATTTCATAAGTACAATACTTAATGAATAAAGGAATAAGTTATAAAAGTGCTATATATTTATTTTTATCATTTTTTAAATATGATGACACTGTGTGACAGGGACTGTAGCACTCACCAAATATTCCATGAACTCCTACATTTCCTGGTCTTTTTCGAACTTAGGTCAAGGCCATGTCAATTGTTCTAGGCAATGAGGTATACGCAAAAATGATATGTGTCACATTCAGCCTGAAGTTTTTAAGAGCAGAAGATAGTTTTCCACACACTGTCTTCTCTGCTTTGCCTGCATAACAAGTCTTTTTTTATTGTTGTTCAAGTGCAGTTGTCTTCATTTTTCCCCCATGAGTCCCCCTCATCCCACAATAAGTCTTGAGATGGTGATAACACAAGATCTGGATCAAAAACCCACACTGGACGTGTAGTGGGGGTGGGACACAAACCCATTTTGTTAAACCCCTTAGATTTCAGGGTGAATTCATTACCAAAGCATAATAGAGTCTATCCGAATCATGCTCATTGTTCCAAGCTTATACACTATCTCCATCTTGTTACATACATATGAAGTTGTGTTAAACTTACCTGGTATGCAACTCTGTTTCTTCTCCTAAAGTCTGCAGGATGCCTAAGCCTAGGGGAAACTGCAGCACGTGACTGATGTTTTCCAATTGTCCTGATAGTTGCTGATAGTTGCTAGGCAGCCCTCTGCCTCAAAGCCTCTGCTATCAGAATGTGTTTCCTACACTTGATGTATGTATTCTGTCTTTGCCCAGCCTACCATACAGGTGGAGTGGTTCACTGCCTGTTCTCTATGATCAAAGTGACAGTAGGAATATTTCCCTGCACAGAGAAAGCCTCTACATTTGCTCGTGCCTCTGATTCCGCAGCAGATGCCATGCTCAGCTTCACATTTTAATCCTTGTTATAAAGGAAATCTCCCAGAAATAGCCCCATGTTACACTGAAGTTGCAGGCTAACGGCATCCAGGAATATCTTCACGGTGGTCCCGGAAGTCTCTGAAGCCCTTCTAATGTGTTGCAGATGTGTGTATAACTCCTGCTGATCCACAAGTACCAATATTTTAATCATAACATGGTACAATTCCACTCTTTTCTGTTAGTGTAATATAAAATATATTGACTTTTTAAATTAGGTCTCAAATATTGTTAAACTATAGTCGTATCTTATTTCAGTGATAATTCTTCCAGTTGGAAGAGACAAAAATATATGACTTAAGATATATCTTAATTTCAGGCTAATAAGACAACATATGAATCCATCTTTTAATTCAAACTGGCTGCCCCATTTACTGCATGCCTGAAGCTCCCAGGGCTGTACCCTTCCCATTTTGAACCCAGCAGGGAAGACCAAGTGTCTTTTCCTAGAAGTCCCACTCAAAGAATTCTCTGCTCTGAATGGATCCTGTCCCATCCCTGAGCCAATCCCGTGACCAGGTGAATACAATGCACTAATTAGCTTAGGATTTAGCCACTTCCCTGGAGCAGTAAAAAGGAATGAACTACAAGGGAAGCAGGTAGGCTTAGAGTTGGGGAAAGGATTATTTCTGCCAAGAAATCAGTATAATGTCATCACAGATCCAGAAATGATGCTGGCAACAATAGCAGCCTCTATTCTCTCTATAGAGTCTACTGCTCAGGAGACAGAATTCAGTTAGGTAATTAAAAGGTTTCCTATGTGTTATGTGTTAACTTTGATCATATTCTCTCTCTCTTCTCCAAACTTCTCTACAGCATTCTTTTCTCCCGTCAGCTATTTCAAGGCAAGGGCAAAGTTTGAATAACTGTGGATCCTGCACTATGACTTTCACATAGTAGGCATTGTCACTGTTCAACAAATGCTTATTTGTTGAGTAAATGAAGGGATAAGAAATGAGTGGGTCTTATTCATACTATTATCACATCATGGTATGTAATTCCCAGAGGGGGTTGTGTAAGGCGCTGATACACACACATGATAAAAACCTACTGTGTGCCACATACTATGGCAAACAATGGGGATGTGAAGATGCAGTGCTTTTAACACATACATTGCTCTGCCCTTTGAAAGTTTATACTCCAATAAAGAAGTCAGACCTGTATAGAATAGGGTGTAATGAATGTTCCAAATGATAATTGTAGGGTGTTAAAGGACAGCACATTTTGATTTTTTACTTTTGTTCTGATTGTTACCAGATCAGTTCTGAGTTGACTACCTCAGGGAGCACCGGTTTTCCTGGAGGTTGTTAAACGTGGAATCTCTTAGAGGACTGGCACTCGATCCCCAAATATAGGTTTCAGAGCCGAGAAATTACACTTGATATTGTGATTAGAAAAGACTAACTTTGTTTTCTTCTCCTCTCTCCTTTCTCCCCGCCTCTCTTTCAGCCTGAAGTTCTGGATCAAATACAAAACTTAAGGGAGTTGTGGATGGATAACAACGCATTACAAGTGCTACCTGGGGTATGTGAGTTTTTATTACGCCATGTTGTCTAGCATCTGTGTTATACAGTCATTGTAATTCACGATAATCTTCAATTTCAGTGTTTGCATTTCAGAGTGACACATTATTAGGAGTGTTCAGTACCAAATGTTTTTCACTATTTCTTTTTGGGTATTTCATACACCTTTTGTGGCTCTTACAGATATGTAAAATGTATGAGAGATTTTTCTTATTCTCTTAGGAGTATATTTGTCATCTCTTTCTATATTTACTATTATTTTAAAAGCTGAAAATTTTATTGTGGAAGCAAAAAGAAATGCTATATATAATACCAAGTCTTTGTTTTACAAAATCAACCTTATTCTTATAGGTAATTAGACAATGGTTTCTGAACATATTGTGAGATCTCTTTTACAAAATGAAAATCTCTCTCTTAGTTCAGGTAATATTTAGTAAAAACGATTTGAATTTTTAAAAGTGGCAAGATCATAAGATGTTAAAAACAGAAATTAAAATTAGAATCAACATATTTCTTCAATTAATGGGCTGTTCAGTATCTCCAATCAACACATTTAGTGTGACTATGCCTGCTTGTTCCACCCAGAGAAAGGACTTTCCATAAAACACTGCCTCTTGCTTCTCATAACACATGCATTCACATAAGCATGCGTATGCACACGCACACAGCAGTCATGAGGTTCCCAGTAGTAATAGCCAATCCCAAACTTTTTGCATTAGGCTGAGTAGCCAGGACAGCCAAATTTGTAATGCTTGTTCTGCTGCTGAGATTTAGATGTGGGTTCCCAAAGCCAGTTTTATTCCTCTCCTGAATTGACATAAAAATTTTCTTTAAATGATTACAAAAGCAACAGGCACAAGGAGCTTATTCTCATTAGAATAAGTGTGAGGCCACATAAAAAAGAAAGCTTTCAAAAGATTAGGGAAAAAAATACTTTCTTTTCTTATAAAAAGAAATAGATTTCTACCGTCATTGCAGACACAAACCAGAAGCGCATACACATCTACTATTTATTGATTTATTCAAAAGCCATGTACAAATACACCTATATGAAGGAGAAACCATGCTACTGTCAGGGCTACAAAGATACTATATTCAATGATCTTGAACACATTTGTTTGAGGAGCTCACACATAACAGGAGAGAGGTCTGGACTCCACTATACATGGCGGAGCCTGATTTGTGCCACATCGAAGGTTTGCACAGATCCTGGGGTCACACGGGTGAGACCCTCCTCAATGCCCTGTGCGAGATCAAGGGATCAGAATGTGTGTTCGGAAAAGTTAATACCTGCTAGTTCAATATATTTATTTTTTTATTCAAAACCACAGAGCATTTATCACAGGCCAAGCATTTATCTAAGTGTTTTACAAATATTGACTCATTGAATCTTCATAATAACTATGAAATTGGGTTTTCACCATCCCTGTGTTTTATAGATGAGGAAATGGAAACAGAAAGAACAAGTAACTGAGTAAGTGGCCCAAGGTCACGCAACCAGTAAATGGCAGAACTGTAATTCAATCCCACTCCAGAGGCTGTGGTTCATGATTATGTTCACTATTATGCTGCAAAATGTTGTAGCTATAGAATCAGTAGGAGGCACAAAGGAAAGTTAGCTTTATCCTACTTTTCACAACCATTACATTCCCCAAATCCAATCTTACAAATCAACTCAGACCTCAAATTCCTTTGTAATCTTAGTTTTGAAATGGCAAGATGGTATGGAATCTGTAAAACAAATACTGCTGCCTAATTTGTCTGTTGTATCAGTAGATTGTGCTCATATATTGAGAACTTTAAACAGATTTCTTACTTTAGTGAGTATACTTGAATTTCAAATTTTGCTGTATACCTCGTGGGAATACCCCACGGCTCCCTGTCATAAACGGGCATGGCATTCTGAATGTCAGTGCCCGCAAGAGTCGTTATACAATTAGCGGGAAACACATGACTTTGAAAGACTAATCTTGAATGTGGTCTTCAGCCTGTGTCTATCAGTTCCACAGAATGATTAATCTTAAGTATTTAGTGTCATAAGACAGGAATAAAAGCAAGTTTATTAGTAGTTCATGTATCATAATGCATTAAGTTAATATACTTTTTTTAAAAAATTGGAGCCTGAGCTATCATTTTTCCACTCTGTTTTTCATAAATCAGAAAAGGAAATAGATAATGGTCAAACATTAGTCTTCTACATAACTCTGTCTTGTGACTGTCACTGTAAGATCAATCAACCAAAACATCACTAAACGATGTATTGAATCCACATTAATTTTTAGAGAAACTTCAATATCTTCTTTTGCTTGTAATGGCTTCTGCTCCTCTCATTTGCTCTCCATTGTTCACCTATAGAGCCTCTAGTTCCTGAGGGATGTTGGAGGAACATTCAATATCTTCAAGGACTCTTGAGTTATTGGGACTTAAAGACCTTTATCACTCTAGTATTCTATTGCTTTTATAAGGTTTTTGAGAGTGAAGGCTTAGAAAAACTAAAAATAAACACCAAAGACTTATTTTATTTCCAAAAAAGATGTTTTGAAACTTCAAACCAAAATATTGAGTTGTACTGGAGATAGCAATGAAGGAAGCTTCAAAGAAGAAAGTTCCTCATGATAAAGGGACAGGAAAAGAGATACATAAACACATATATCATTTTTTTCTTGCTCACCAGAAGAGAAGAATGAGATAAGGCAACATAATGGTTCCTTGGGGTAGAAAGCTCTAAGTAAAGTGACAGTATTTTTCCAAGTGACATATTGCTAGGCCTGGAGAGAAACTCAGCCCTCTGGCTTGATTCACCCAAAGTACTCAGTTCCTGGCCTGGCAACTATTAACTTCCTTCCAGACTTAGGTCGCACTGTCTGCCCATACGGGGAGCAGGGCTAGAACGCATGCTGGGTGGATCAGGGAGTTAGAGGGCAGAACTATCAATATATTCAATAGGCTTTGTAGTGTGTAAGCCAATAAAAGTGAGCTTAAATTTTAGCTCTACCCCTTATTAATGGGGTAAACTTGGAATGTTACTTGCAATAGCTGCTGTCATGTATCGGCCTCCTGGGATGGAGAACTTATTCCCCAGCCTCTAGGAAGGCCGCGTGCAGCTTTCCACCCTCTTCAGGAATTGCCTCAGCTGGAGAGGACATCCTCCCCCGAGTCACACCCCTATTCTGGGAAACCTCCATCCAATGACCGGTCAATGCAAGTGTATAAAAGCCTGGCCCCTGCACCCCGACTCAGGACAACTCTAAGGAAATCCCAACTTCAGTGCTCCTTAAAGGGTCAGCTGAAAAGTTCCTCAACACTTGATTACAGACCAATTTCTTCATCTGCCCAATGCTACTTCCTTCCTTACCACTTTCTTTCCACTGACATTGACCCTAAGAACTCGCTCTCTCTCTCTCATAAACTCTTTGTCTCTGCTTCACAGGGAACCCAATGGGTGACATTACTTAACCACTAAGCTTTGATGTGTGTGAAAGTGCAGATTCTGACCCGTGCCTGGAGTGGGTCTGAGAGTCCGAATTACTGACTAGCTCCCAGGTGGTGCTAGTGCTGCTGGTCTGCAAAACACATCTTGAGGAGCGAGAATATAAAGTATTAAATCAAATAATAAATATAAAGTACTTAGCACAGTGCCACCTGTGTACTTGTGTGTGTAATAAATTTATTTTATTTATTATTTGGTTAGTTTTACTTTGTCAAATAAGTAGAGACAATATAGTAAAGCTCATGCAGGTAGAGACCAGAGAAACAGATGAACCACTGAACACTGGTATGTGTGGGACATTTATTTGTAAGACGTGCCCTCAAAGAAAAGGAAAATTAAAACTCTCATCTTGCTCTAAGTCCTACAGTCCATTGTCCCAACTAAGTGATTACTGCTCACTCCTTGCCCGAGGTGTGACTTGATTCCTCACCCATCCTCAGCAATCAGTTACGAATTCAGTCTTTCCAAATTTAAATTTTTCTTGAGCCCATCTCTTCCTCATCCTCACTTCTGCTACATTCCTTCAGGTCCCTCTCATCTCCTCAGCTCAGCTGCTTCCAGATCTTTCTAATGGGTCACCCTGACTCCAGTCATAAATCTTCTCTTTACCATTCCCTGAAGTTATTATTTCAAAGCATAAATCTAGTCATGTCATTTTCCATCTGAAGAGCCTTGAACAGCTTTCCTTGCTTATTATATGGAGTTCCTATCTCCCCACATAACATGTGAGGCCTTTTAACAGCCGGCTTCCTACAGTCCTAACTTCATCACTATGTTCTGTCACTCTGAATCTCCTCCCCCTCCTCAAGCACGCCATGCTTCTCCACACTTTTCTGGCAGCGTGTGTGCTGTTCTCTCTCCCAGGTACAGGTTCTTTTCTTGACAAGCAGTGACTTCCAGGCAATTTGCAGCCCTGTGTTTCTATGGCATTCCCTGCACGTTTGTTTTTCTTGTACATATTGTAGGGTATTATAATAATTTGTTTATTTGTCAATTTCCTTCACTACTATGAGCTGCTTCAGGATAAAGACTGTCTGTATCTCCCCATACTTAGCTGACTTACAATTGTTCTCCAGTGTGTAACAAAAGTCCTGAGACAGTGGATTCTGAAAAAACTGTCGAATGAACAAAATATTGAAACTGCTCAGTCCAAATCACAATGTAAAACCTTTCTTATGCATTTGAAATTTTAAGAATCAACATGTCAACAGATGTGGCTTTAGGAGCAACTTTATATTTATTTATTTAATTCAGTGGCAACTTTCAGACTATTGCTGTATTTATTTTTAACTGCCATATTGAGATATAATTCACAGACCATAAAATTCACCCATTTAAGTATTCAATTCAGTGGTTTGTAGAATACTCACATAGCTGTGCCGCCATCACCAAAATCTAATTTTAGAACATTTCCATTCCCTCTAAAAGAAACCCAGAACCCAGCAGCAGTCACTTCCCTGCCCCACCCTCACCCTCAGCCTCCTGCGATCCCAACCTACTCTCTGTAGACTTGCCTATTCTGGACACGTCACGTGAACGGAATCATACAATAGGTGGTCTCTGGTGACGGGCATTTTTCACTGCCTATGTTTTCAAGGTTTTTACATTTTGTAGCATGTGCCAGTTCTTTATTTTTTATTGACAAAAAATATTCCAACATGCAAATATACCACATTGTATTTATCCATTCGTCAATTAATGGACACTGGTGTTGTGTCCACTTGTTAGTTACTGTGAAAAGTATTGCTTTGAACATTTGTGTTTTTGTGTAGACATTCTTGAATATTTACTTAGGGATCATGGGGCCATGTGAAAACTCTAGTTTAACATTTTGGAGAACTACCAAACTGTTTTCCAAAGTGGCTGCACCGTTTTACGTTCCACTGACAATGGAGGAGAGTTACAGTTTCTCCACGCTCTTGCAACACTCACTATTGCGGTAGTTTCTCTCAAAGTTAATTTAATAGTGCTGTGGGTTTTACATCTTGAAAATGTCCTTTGAAAGTTTCTCAACTAACCCTGAGTTTATGCAATGTCATCAAGTCTATAGGGAAGTTAAAGATGTTGGTGTACCTGGATCTGTCCAAAAACAGAATAGAAACGGTCGACATGGACATCTCGGGCTGCGAAGCCCTCGAGGACCTCCTACTGTCATCCAACATGTTGCAACAGTTGCCAGACTCTATAGGTGAGAATATATTTTGTCAGAATGTTTGCCAAATATTCCGTTTCCTCTCTTGGCAGGATAGTTTGTTTTAGATGTGGGCAATATGCTATTAGCTTGACATTAATAAATTAGCAAGTTATTAGTATGATATTAATAATTAGCATTATGCAAGACGATGAAACAGTATTTACCAATATCTTGAAATTAAATGGTAACTCTAGTTGTCAAATTTAAGAAGGTTCTCCTATTAAAATGATCTTATGAAATTGATATATTTAAGTTGTTTTCATATCTCCTGAGTTGTAAACTGTTATTGTAAGAAGTATACATCTTAGCTTTAGAGTAATTTGATAACCACACATGTCCCTTTTTATTACTATAGAATTACAGTAGCTTCTACTCACATAGTGCTGCTATATTCTGTCTTTAATATTATTGTAACATTGCTGTGACCTACGAATAACATAAAAATGTATAATATAAAATATCTCATAGTTCTACTATTTTAAAAAGACACACTTTCTTTTACATGCTGAGATTCATGAGGAAAGATAGTTTGTCTTTTAGTATATATTAAGCACTCGATCCATTTCGTTACAAATTTTGTACGAATAAAAGAATTAAATTTAAAAAATGACTAAACCTTTTTATATAGCTATCTTGCTATTATTATTTATGAGTGTATTCATCAAGTTGGTTAATCATCAAATTACTTAACCTTAGAATAGAGTTTTTCATGCTCCAAATTTAATGTGTCATATGTTTTGGAACTTACTAATACTTCAGAAAATCAAGTCACAACCTAGGAAGCCTAATTGAAGGGAAGCTAGAAGACGAGTCAGTATCCCAAATTGTTCTTCAATATTCTATTACTTCAATTTTCAGGCTAATAGAGAACATAATTTTAACAAAACAGACTAGCTTTTCTTTATAAATTTGATGACTTTTTTGATTTATAGAATCACATATTTTATAACAGTATTTCTCTAATTTGCTCTGCATTAAAACTAATCTGAGAGCTTTACTAAACACTTCCACATTTCCAAGCTCTTTCTTTGAAAATTCTCACTCAGTAAAGTTTGTGATAAACTCTCTAATTTGTTAGTTAAACAACCTAGATTAAATTTATGATCAAGAAAGTTTAGGAAATACTGTCTTGTGCAAGAGAAGGTAAGAAAGTATGATGCTGAAAAGAGCATTTTGTGGTCAAAATGACCAATGGTCACTCTGCTCAAACACCACTCCATACCTCTTCAAAGGCATAGTGAGAATAAACAATTTACTTATGGTCGTTATTGCCTCATCAAAACCAAGAACTATACCTAATATATGGTAAGTGCCCCTTAAATATTTAGTAAATCAAGTGAGTTAGCCATACACAAGAAGAATGAACACCTACCTGAACCTGAGATAGAATAAAAACACACCAATGACCCCAGGCCTGATGGACTCCAGACTGCAGTGGCAGCCTTCAGTTCCTTTCCTGCAGTAAAGAGGAAGGGGAAAAAAGAAACAAACCTTAAGCATAACAAGGGAACTCGAATTTACAGAAGGCTGAGGAAGAAACCCCTTTTCTGTGAAGAGAGGCTGCAAAAACCTATAACTAATATGTAGAGCTAGGATGGAAGGCAAGACTATATACAGATTCACTGGTGAAAACTGTAGCAAGTCACAGGCTGGTTTGGATGAGATTTGCAATATCCAGTGGGATGAGAACACCATGTTGCTAATATAGGACCTGGTTCTGAACTCTAGAAAGGTAAGGACCAGGTGGAAGTAATCATAAAACTGCCAGACAGGCAGGGGTGAACAAAGATAATGAGACTACATTCACCCTCACAAATGAGCAAGTAAACAAACAAACAAACAAACAAAATTAAAGCTAATATTGTTATGGCAACCAAATATTCAAACAAGTAGGAATATTTACTCAAAGGAAACCCAAGTTATCAAGCAATGTAAAAAAAGATTTTAAGTATGTGTTCAGATAGATAAAAGGAAGAATAATATTTGTAAAAATAATAATTTCTAAAACTAAAGCAGGAGCTATGACTAAGAACAGGAGTTATTTAAAAAATAATGAATTCGAAATCCTGGAAATAAAAATGCCACATAGTAAAACAAAATATGATATAATTATTTGTTTAAAACATCTTCCTTTAAGAAAGTAGGCTAAGATATTAGCCTGCTGGTCTGGGGAAGGCAGCTTTATAGTTAAGTTACCTGAGTTCAGGTTCTTGCTTTTCTGCCTTACTAGCTATGTGACTTTAGACAAGTTCATTTTGAGAATTAAATGAATTAATCTCTGTAAAATTGTGTGGAATGATATCTGAAACATAATAGGTACTAAATCAATATTAGCTATTATAATAATTATTATTATAATCTTAGATTTAATGAATGTACAGCTATTTGGCTTTCAAACTTCTATTACAAATGGGTATATTTCATGTAAATATTAGCTTATTTAATAAATTATATTAATATTTAATATATTTGCTGCTAATTATATATTTATAGTTAAAATCATGGTAAAAAGCCTGCTTTTTCTTTCCCTTCAGTACTTCCAAATTGGGAATACAGGAGAAAGAGGCTGGGGACCAGAGAAGGGTGCAAGTGTAAGGAAGGAATGTGAAATACTTTTGATTCCCAGGGGGTGGACGAAGAGAGTCCATGAAGATATGGTATAGAAATGCAGTGAAGGAAATGTCTGCCAGAGGAAAACAAAGAGTAACAATGACAATGAGGCCACTGACCTCATTCCAATCCAAGGCCATTCTGATTCCTACAGAAGCTCCATAATCTGTCCAAAGAGCACCCCTTGGGTGGAATACATGAGTGATAAAGTAGCCACATCACAAATGAGTGAGATTCCTTTAAATTCATAGACACAGAACTGAGCAGGGACACTAATTTGCTTCAATTTTCAAAGGTGTAGAAACTTCCGTCAATTGTTAGAGCCACTACCCTATTCTTCAGAAAAATCTGTTACATCAGCCTTTTCTCCGTAGTCCCTAACCTGCATCATGATCTCCTCATGAGGACATTAGGCCTGGGGACTGTGATTCTCTTAAAAGAATGCTCTGGGACCTAGCTGGCTTCATCATGGAGTTTGTTCAGCTCTCTGCAACCCAGCTCAAAACTTCTTGTGACCTAGTCAAGCGATAGTGAGACTGTCAATCCACTGGTGGACAGGGGCAGTAGTTTAATCTGGGTTTCCAAATCACACCAGATTTACCTATAATTCATAGTCCCCTGTTTTCTCTTCACAATTAATGGACCAGCTCAGGAGTTCTTTTACACTTCCAAGGTTGATATTTAACACAGAAGCCAGAGAAGCTAGGGTGACTCAGCCTCCTAACTAAGAAGAATGTGTGGCAGTGGGTGTTCAGAATTCAGAGATAAATGACCTGTTCGGCAGGTGCTGCTGTTTTCAGCAGTGTGTCCTGGGGTCACAAGCTGATGTAGTTAAACTCTAAAAATTGTAGATATTTTCTCACAGCAGTGTGACAGTGGTAACATTTCTCTCCCTCAGAGTAGGGATTGTGAATGCTTCTGAAGGATATGTAACTGAGCACCCCGAAATTTAAAGTCCAACAACAGCTTTTTCTCAGAACCTTTGTGACCTACTCTGTGCCTTTAAGGAATCCTTAAAATACTTGAGGTGGGTGGGCATCATCTATAACACTGCTTCTCAAAGCACATTCACAATGCACTGCATGTACAAGATATTTTGCAGGCACACTCAAGAATGCCGTGATGACTTTACACAGTCACATTGCTAGATTAGTATATTAAAATCTAGAAAAACTTCATTAAAAAATCTATTTAATTTTGTTTAATTTGGCATTTCCCAAATACATTGACCATGAAACATATTATATCCATCAGAACAAACTTTCTGCAAAACAAGTAGTCTATGACATATATATGCATGATTGCAATGTAAAACAAAAATTAGCCAACTATTAATGCTTTGCCCCTGGATTTTGGCTGATTAAGCCATATTGATAGTATAGGTTGTGCTATGGCCGGTTAAAGGAAGCTGATCTTCAATTACTCTGTGCCTAATGTTCATTAAAACCCTGGGAGGACAGCAAGAGGTAAGGATATGCAGGGCATAAATCAGACAGTAAAGCTAAATAGTTGGACCTTCAGTTCTTGGCAAGTTCTGCATAGTATACTAAAAATTTTAAGTTTTTGTGCCTACTGCTGATCCAAGTCAAGGATTTATGGTAACGAAAAGAGTATGACATCATATGTTATAATATTCCAAGTCCATAATTATAACCCCTGCATTGTAATTCCTCAGTACCCATTTGTTAATTATTAGGCTTAATTCAGATTTGTTTTCAATTTGCATCACAACAGGAATGTTAGTTATTAGTGCTTACGAGTTAATTAAATATTAAATCACAGCTGGCTTGAAAGATTTCATCTGGTCAATTTTCTGCATAATAGAAAATGGAAATGTGGTAGTGTTACTGTCAACTCACATTTCTACAGAACTCCATGTTTTGCTTACTTGTCTGCATTGATGTACTGGAACTCCCATTCACATAAGCACATTTTTTTGCAACTGTAAAGTCAAAACTAGACTACACACAAATATCAGTTTGTAGGTTTATATAAGCAGAGTACAGCCAATCAGCATAACAAATATTTATCACAAGTGAATCTTTTATTTCTTTTATAGTGCATTTCCTATCAGAAATCTGTTCCTATGTATTAATAAAACTTCTCTGTTTCAGGACTGTTGAAAAAACTAACTACTCTGAAAGTAGATGATAATCAACTTACATTGCTACCCAATACAATTGGAAAGTAAGTGCCAAAGTTTCATACCAGTCAGCCTCTCTAAAGCCATAAACAAAAGGATTTGTTAAGTTTGATTTCAAAACATTTTCCACTAGATACTAATAATCTTGTTCATATGTAAACTTACTTTAGACCATGTTTTATTTAGTTATATATTTGTATATATCTTAATTTAGTTTTATATCTTAATATCATGTTGATACTCAACTATATAAAATCATGCAAAACATTTGACCATGACTTCCATAAGCACAGTGATAACCTGGGCCTTCAATTATACTCTTGCCTGTAATTTTCCACTTTATTAATCTGATGTTTTGACTGAGTAGTAGCTCTAAAGTCACTTGAATGTCTTATAAAATAAAATCAATTTAATCTCCATTATTTAGACATTACCATTACATTATTAGTAATAATTTATATTTATAGAAGTTTCATATATTTTTAGAAACTAAAGAGGTAACCATCTGTTTTAGCTTGCATTTTTAAAAGGTTCAGGATGGAAGGTCATTATTACCTTTTAAGGATAAAATATATTTTATTTATTTGAGAGAAATTTATATCTAATTTTATGTTGACTTTAATTTTTGATTCTCAATTCAGTACTTCACTGAAATGCTTTTGTTTACAACTTATATAAAGTGAGAAATCAATAAGATGTCTTCATTATGAAATTATGTAAGACCATTATATAGGGATTTTGCTCCACACCGCATTGTGAAGAATTATATAAATATGTAATGAACAGATTTGGGTATATTTGGGGTGGGGAGCTTTCATTTTAAGGCAGATTTATTGGTATAATTGACATGCAACAAACAGCTCATATTTAAAGTCTACAATGTAATAAGTTTTGACATAGATACAAAGTCACAAACCGTAGCCACAATCAAGATGGTAAAAATATCCTTGAATCCCAAAGATTTTCTGGTGCCCTATCCTCTCCTGGTTCTCCACCTCAAATTGGCAAGTAACCACTGTTACGAAAAACTTCAGTTTGTAAGAGTGGGATAATCGGGTTAAATTTAAATTCTAACGTCCAGACTTTGGAGAGTAGTAAGTCTCAATCACTTTTTAATATTTTTAATGTCCTCACCATACTATATGTTTCATTCTCATAGTTACTTCCATTTTCTTTAATTTAAAGTAGAGACAAATTAACATTCTTTAGAGATACACAAAGGAAATTATCAGCCTGATACTTTTTAAAATTCTTCCTATTATATTATATTCTTAAGCACTAATCTTAGCTTTTTAGATCAATACTGAATTTCTTATATAATTTATATAAAGTAATAACTCTCACTCTGTGAAGGCAAATTAAGTTTGATAATCTAAAAACAAAGAAAATTTACTTTGTTAGTACACAAGTAAATTGTATGCTAGGTTATTTATATACTTAATTTTCTTTTCATTTTAATCTTTAAAAATTGATCAATTTTCCCTTAAAAATATAAAAAAGGATAAATGGTCCTGAGCCCAATTCAAAGGTTGTTACTGGTTTAGAGGGATAAAGGTGAATACTCTTATCGTAAAGTCTCATTGTTTTAATTTTCAGTGCCACTATCATCCTCTGATTATTATTTCAAGAAAATAAAAGGGAAGTGTTAGAGGAAAAGACTAATTACAAAAGTAGAACTTTTTTTATAAAGCAGAAGGATGTATATGGGAAATCTCTGTCTCTTCTGCTCAGTTGTTCTGTGAACCAAACAGCTCTAAAAAAAAAAAAAATCTGTTTAAAAAAAAAACAAAAAGAACTGGCAAACTATAATTATTTAGACTAGGGTATTTGGCATCCATTTGGCAAAAAATGAACAAAATGAGCTTGACAGTTCCAGAAAACAACTGACAGTACTTGTTGCCAACAACAAAATTAGAGCTATTAAGCAAAAGTTAGAATTTTGGAAAATTCTGTCACTCTGAGCTTGGCAGCTTCCCAATACTTAAAGGCTTTTCTGATAAGACTGATGTGATATTAATGAATGTGATTTGTTAATACTATATTATAAAATGTGTCAACATTTGGAAAATCTGTATAATTCAGTGAAGCAACATTTTCCAAACAACCAATGCATGAGTTATAAAATTAGACATGAGTAATAAACCATTGAAAGTTCAAAATAGACCAGTTCTTTAATGTATAGACCAAAGATTTTTATGTATTGGTAAGTAAAGTAAGAAAAATTCGTTAGTATACTTTCAGATTGCAAATGGTAATTATCCTCTAAAAAACTGCCACTTGTTGAGTTTGGGTATAAAAGCAAAAATTAATCACAATATTCTCAAAAGGCTTTTAACTTCGTCTCCCTTTTCTAACTGGATTTCTGTGTGAGGCTCAATTTTGTTTTTTACATAATTCAATCAAAACTATATACCCCAGCAGATTGAATACATAAGCAGATAAGAGAATCCTGTTGCAGACTTCTGGTCAAGATGGAGGCATATGTACATACATTTTGCCTCCTCACACAACCAAAAGAAGGACAACAACAAATTTAAAAGCAAAAAATAACCAGAATTGCCAGAAAATCTAACTGTATGGAAGTCTGACAACCAAGGAGTTAAAGAAGAAAACTTCATCCAAACTGGCAGGAGGGGCAGAGACAGGCAGCCAGGACAGAAAGGACATGGCAAGGCAGTGGACTGCAGACTGGGAGAGACAGCAGCTGGAGGAGCGGGCAGTCCCACATTTGTGTGTGGATAAACCAGGCAGAAAAACTGGGGAGCAAGACAGCCTGCACAACCCAGGGTTCTAGCTCAGGGAAATAAAGCCTCAAAATCTCTGACTGAAAACACCTGTGAGGGTTGAGGTGGCTGGAGAAACTCCCAGCCCCACAGGCGAGTTCCTTGAAGAGACTCAAAGGGTCTTAGAACGTACACAAAACCACCCACCCAGGAATCAGCACCAGAAGGGCCTAGTTTGCTTGTGGGTCGCAGGGGAAGTAACTGAAAGCGCGCAGAGAGTTTTTGTTCCCTCTCAGACCCCTCTCCCACAGACAGCACCACAACAAAGCAAAGTGGGTTTCCCTGCCCTGGCAAATGCCTGAGGCTCCACTCCTTACAACATAACAGGCACACTGAGACAAAAAAAAAATATGGCTCAAATGAAAGAATAGATCAAAGCTCCAGAAAAAAAAACACAACTAAGTGATGGGATAGCCAACCTATCAGATGCAGAGTTCAAAACACTGGTAATCAGGATGCCCACAGAAATGGTTAAGTATGGTTGTAAAATAGAGGAAAAAGTGAAATAAAGGAAAATGTACAGGGAAACAACAGTGAAGGGAAGGAACTGGGACTTAAATCAACAATTCGGAGCAGAAGGAAGAAATAAGCATTCAACCAGAACAGAATGAAGAAACAAGAGTCCAAAAAAATGAGGTGAGGCTTAGGAACCTCTGGGACAACTTTAAATGTCCTAACATCTAAATCATAGGGGTGCCAGAAGCAGAAGAAGAAGAGCAAGAAATTGGAAACTTATTTGAAAATGTTACTTCCCTAATCTGGCAAAGGAAATAGACTTCTAGGAAGAACAGGAAGCTCAGGGACTCCCAAAGAAGTTGGATCCAAGTAAGCACACACTAAGGCACATCATAATGACATTACCCAAGATTAAAGATAAGGAGAGAATCTTAAAAGCAGCAAGAGAAAAGGAGACAGTTACCTACAAAGGAGTTCCCATAAGACTATCAGCTGATTTTTCAAAAGAAACCTTGCAGGCAAGAAGGGGTTGGAAAGAAGTATTCCAAGTCATGAAGGGCAAAGCTATCACTTAGAATGGAAAGGCAGATAAAGTGCTTCCCAGATAAGGTCGAGTTGAAGGAGTTCATCATCACCAAGCCCTTATTATATGAAATGTTAAAGAGACTTATCTAAGAAAAAGATCAGCAATACAAACAGTAAAATGACAACAAACTCACAACTATCAACAATGGAACCTAAAACATCAAAACCAAAAATAGAGATCACATGGAGGGTTATCAGCAGGGAGGGGTGCAGGAAGAATGGGGAAAAGGTACAGAGAATAAGAAGCATAAATGGTAGGTAGAAAATAGACAGGGGGAGGTTAAGAATAGTATGGGAAATGGAAGAAGCCAAAGAACTTATACGTATGACCCATGAACATGAACTAAGATGGGATAATGATGGTGGGTGGAGAGTACAGGGCAGAGGAGAATAAAGGGAAGAAAAAAATGGGACAACTGTAATAGCATAATCAATAAAATATATTTTAAAATATAAGGAATTAGAAAAAAAAGAGAATCCTGTTGCTTTCTATTGAGTGAAACATTGAAGAGATTTGCAAAAAAAAAAAATAATGTCACTGTTCTCACTCAATAGTTTTGTTTGGGAAAATATAGTTACTTTTATAAAGATATGTTACTTATATTAACATGCCATTTTTTTATTATTTAAGCACAAAAATTGATAATTATTTTAAATATTATTGTTTTAATTTATAATGTGGTAGATACCAATAGACATAAACCATATAAACAAAAGTTCTTGAGAGTTACCAATATTTTTTTAAAATATAAGGGGGTCTTAAGGCCAAAAGATCTGAAGATTTCTGCTCTATATCACAACATGGATTAGATAATAAAATTATAACAACTATTATCTAATTTATGTTCTCACTTAAAGATAGCACTTGTATAGAAATGTTTTGTTTTTGCAAATATGACAAAAATAGACTAAATTTCTAAAATTTTATAGTACATCTTAAAAAGAAATCTGCATGAAGTAAAAATAATTATTATTGTATGGCTTTGTTTTCCTTAGAAAATTCAGAATTGATTGCTCAAAGGTTTAGTTTAAGGGCTAGGGTTGACATTTTTTTTTTATTCTGTTAAATTGCAACCCAGATCACTTGCAGAAAGTGTTTAGCAAATAGTCAAATAGACTGCATTTTATTGTGCGACACTTCCTAGGACTCAGCCCCGCAGTCCTGGAAATGTTACAACCAGCTGCAGTGACCAGATGTACTCTCATGCAGCACATAGATTGTTTCCATACATTATACTTGTCTTTGGTAACTTTTTAAGATTTTATTTATTTATTTCTAGAGAGAGTGGAAGGGAGAAAGAAAGAGAGGTAGAGAAACATCAATGGTTGCTTCTCAGCCCGCAACCTAAGCATGTGTCCTGACTGGGAATCGAACTGGCGACACCTTCGTTTACAAACCCACACTCAATCCACTGAGCCACACTAGCCAGGGCTGCCTTTGATAATTTTTAATAGTCCAAATATTAAAAACTACTGGAAGAATTCATTTTTCAACATTTTTCCACAGCTAACATAGATTCCATGACTTTTTGCCAATGACTTATAAAATTATTTATATTTGTATTGAATCTTAATTTGTGTTTAAGGGTACCAGCTGCTCTAACAATTAAATGTGCGATGAAAATAATAATAAACAACTTTTTGAATGTGTTCACATTGCACCAAACACCATGTTTAGTGCTTTGTATGTCTTCTTATGTAGTTAAAGTCTCATTAATACTATTCAGTGCATATTTGTTATCTCCTCATCAACAAATACAGAAGCTTAGGCTAAGAGAAGTTACCAGATTTCAAAGCTATGCTGTCCGTTGGACTATATATGATGACTCTTAATATAGGTGGTAGCTGAGTCACATATTTTGTAATATTTGGTAACTTAATGGGCCACATTGCTCTAGAGGCAAAAGATGTTTCATAGGAAAAGAAACTGCATGCTGAACCTTCTCTCTCATAGCTTCATTGTCATGAACAAAAGCAATAAAACCTCAAAACTCTAGATATTTCAAAAAGTCATTTCCTCATGGAGATCAAGCAGAAAGACAACTGGCCTGAGAATAAGAAAATCCAAGAAGTTATGCAAAGCTAATTATTCCCTTCTTCTCTATGGGACTTGAGGCCTGAGGGATGGTGCAAGGAACCCTGGCTTGGGAGTCAAACAGTGTGGGTGTGAATTCTAGCTAAACCACTTACTGTGTGAACGTGGACAAATTATTTAATCTCCTCATTTATTCTTCCACTTAAACCTAAAATTTTCTAATTCTTTAACCCCGATGTTTAGTCAACACCCTAGATGGAAAATTCCAGTAGTCTACTTGCAAGGCTGCTGTAATAACAAGAAAATAAATAAATTTTCTTGTAGGTACCTGAGTGCTAAAAACTGTGCTTCTCTCTTTTCCCTAAGAGTGGAAGAATATGCAAGGAACTGGAAACATACATGGTTTAGGAAAAATGAATTTCAGGGCTAGGGAATAGAGTAAATAGGGAGACTCCTTTTATCACATACACTTTGTATTTTTTAAATTTTGTCCCATGGAGTATTCTTTTAATCAAAAAATTAAAAACAAGCACACACATAAACCCTACATTGGATAAAACCCAAATTACTTTGCACTAAAATTCAACTTTTCAATAATCCACTGTAGACCGGTGGTTCTCACCTGTATTCCCCTGGTCAGCAGCAGCATCTTCAACTGGGAACTTGTTACAAATGCAAATTCTTAGAGATAACCCAGATCCACCAAATCAGAAACTCTGGATATTAGGCCAGCACAATAAAGTTTGAGAACCACTATCTAGACTCAGCTAACTTTTATAGCTGTCAGCTAAGTATTCCCTCAAACCCTACTCCACTGTGTCCGCATTAGTGTTGCCTGAGATGCGACTTTAAAATGAAGCTGCTATAGAGAAGTTAACCATAGTAGTTGGTTATTTTGGCTCTGGAGCCAGACACTGTGGATTCAAAACCCGGCTTTCTGATGTGCTTTTGGGTAACATAGAGCTTTAGATCTCTCCTCAGTAAAATGAAAATTGTAATAATAATGCCTACCTCAGGAGAATATTATAAGGATTAAATTTTTTACTTATTTTCATCTGTATGAGGGTAGTAATATAACATGAATGAAATATAAAGTTCTTAAAAAGAAAAATGTTTTATGCTTATTTACAAATACAATAATAATGCATTCTCTTAGTCTGCTCAGACTGCCATAACAGAAAGTTAAGAAATCTTTCAGTACCCTAACTTAAAGCATATGGAATCTTTTTTAAAGGGTCTTTTGCAATGAGTGAAACTATTTTCTACTCATAGGTTATAATCTGTTCACTAAATACTTTTAAACAGTACTTTGTATTGGTGTATACTTTTCTCCTGTAACAAAAAATTTTACAGATTTTCTTTTTAAAAATGTATTCCACTTTCCAAACAGTCCGAGACAGGCAAAGGTTAATGATAATTGCTTTAGAAAGAAGGAAAAATTGGGTCAACTGAAAATATAATAACTATACAATAATGATAAATCTGCTCATTATCAGTCAGATATTTCACAGATAAACTCTCTAAATGATTAACTATTCCTAATGGATACTATTTCCACCACAATTTTACTGAATTTGGCTTAGACTATAAAATTTAGTATAACAACTGGGTGACTTTTATTTAGTAAATACTATAGAAGAAAATTATGTTAATAATTTTGTTACTTTCTTTCCACTGTTTAGAAGCAGCCCGAGTAATTTATCTAATGTTAATGAAAAAATTAAGGATGGAATCTAAAACTTGATTCCTAGCCTAAATTAAATATAATTGATTTTATAATCTCTGAAAATAAAGATAATGGCAAAGTTACTTAATGTTTTCTATGTGCCCATTCTAAGTGTTATATATATTAACTCTTTTGCATGTATTTAGTCCTTATAATACATAGTTAAGTACTGATATCACCCCCCTGTGCCCAGTGAGGAAACTGAGGCACAGAGTAATTAAGTAACTTGATGAGGACATTGCCACTAGTAATTGCTAGAATCCAGACTTCATCCCAGCTGGCCGCTGCAGTTTGGTCTATTAACCCCAGGTTTTTTTAAGCAGGCACCTTTAAGTAGTCGCTTGTGATCTCCAAACAAGTTTTATCTCTCTCTCTTTAATTATTATATCCCTTTCAGCTAAACTTCTGCTAATACAATTACAGTTTTTCATAACCACTAAGAGATATGTCTAGTGCTCATGTCTCACTAATAAATGGTAGTAATTTTACATTTTGTCTACTGGAAGGTTTTACTTACATGAAACAACCCATTTTAAAAAGCGAATATCACAGGATAACCTCTACATGTTTCAGAAACAGATTGTTCAAAAAAAATTTTTAGGGTCTTTATACCTCATAATAGGTCATTTTGATGGAGTGCAATATCTATACCAGTGGCTCAGCATGTTTAATCTTTACGAAACTACATGTTAGGCATTACCAATCAGTTTTATAGATGACAAACATAGATTAATTGTCAGCTTCATTCATTAAGTGGCCACACTAAAATTGGAACCCAAACCTGTCTGAATGTTTTCCACTGAATTGCATCACTTCTAGTAAGAGTTAAAAGGGAACTAAGAAATCGAAGCCCAAAGTCATTTATTTTTATGTTTATTAGCATCTACATTAATAGAAGATACAATGGTTTCTAATGTTCATAAATGATGTTAAAGTGAAATTATAGATTATCTGTGTAACATATTCACATTTTCTCTCCCCTATTAGCTAGATAATTGAGGGTTAATGAGACAGTAAGATTTTCCCAACCAAGACTAATTCATGGAGACTAAATTAAAGTAGAGAGAAATGTAGAGAATATTTTTAGAAAATTAAATCAATACTATTATTTAATTTCAAACATTACTACCTCCAGTTCTGTCATTTGTACCAATATGTGAAGTAAGACAAAGCCTTACTGAATGTGTTCACAACTCTTGTAATAATTAGATGGATTTTAGCTGTTATTGACATGTCATATGTGTGTGTGTGTTTAAATGTTACTCTTAAAATATTTGGGAGGGTTTTATTTAAAGCCTTCTGACTCAATGTGTGGTCCCAGGACCAGGAGCACCCATATCACCTAGAACAACGATTTTCAACCAGTGTGCTGCAAGAATTCTTAAAACCTGACTATTCAGTCAGAGGCACTGACCTCTTTTCCCTTAGATTGTCAAGTAAGAGAATGACAACAGCCAGCAAAACAATAGCAGTCTGGTATGAATGAATCGAAACTATACCTACAATTTTTTGTCAGAGAGGCAAAAGGTATATATTTTTTGTTGTGCCACAGAATTGTAGGAATTAGTTTATGGGTGCCATGAGATGAAAGGGTTGAAAATCACTGATCTAATCTTGTTGCAAATGCTGGATCTGGGCACCCCCCTGGCAAACAACTGAATATGAATCTGCATTTTAGAAAGTTCTCCTGGTGATTCATATGTACACTGACGTTTGGGATGCATCACTTTGAAATACTTTACACTTCCTTGGCAGCTCTTATTCACTTTGAGTGGTACAATTATAGACTATAGATAGAGCTTCAAAGACAAAAAAAGAGGTAATTTTGGTCTTTTGTTTTTACACAAAGTATGATGAATGTATTTTTATTTATTAAGATACAATTGACATAAAACATATTAGTTTCAGGTGTATAAAACAATGATTCCTTATTCGTATATATTGCAAAGTGATCACTACAGTAAGTGTAGTTGACATCCGTCACCATACGTAATTAGAATTTTTTCCTTGTGATTAGAACCTTCAGATACACAACGTAGTAGTTACTATGTTGTGCACTACATCCACAAGCCTTAATGATTTTGTAAGTGGAAATCTGTACCTTAAACTACATTCACGCATTTCGCCCACCCCCAGCCTCCGTCTCTGGCAGCCACTAGTCTGTTCTCTGTATCCATTTGCTCAGGTTGGTTTGTTTTCTTTTAGATTCCACATGTAAGTGAGATTAAGGTATTGTCTTTGTCTGAGTTTTTTCACTTACTTGGTCTATGCCAGTGATAATCTGAGTAAATGTGATGTAACTATACTCATATAGATCTGGTATTAAAACACATTAGGTGATTTCTAACAAGATACCCATCGATAAAGTCAGTTGACATGTTAAATTATGAATTTGGATCTTTTTGGAATTTCAGAGATCATTGAAGAATATGTGTTTTGCACCTAATAGCTTTTCTCTGTATCCCACAGATATAAAATACTTTCAGGCTGTAAATTATGAATTCAGTATATGCATGGTACAGTAAAAATGTTGTCTTATTAATGCAGGAAGCTCTTGTTTTGCGCAGTAGTGGGGAACTGAAAAACAGCCGTGCTGCAAGCTGAAACTGTGCAGAGCAGACATAACCAATGAGGAAAATTATGATTGTTCTGACAAAGGTCTTTAAAAACCTTTTCCCAAACATTAAACACTTCTGCTGTTGGTCATAAATGTATAAGAAAATGGAAAAATAGTGAAACGAATATTTATTTAGTATGCTGTCACTGTAAGCATTAGTAACATCAGGAATTGCAATGTGTATTTTGTAAAAGAGAAGCCTTCTAGATTAATTGAGCAGTGCTTGTCTTCTTTGTATCATGTGAGTCATAATTCCAGTGAACACTTTGTTCTGTGTGTCAGTGGATTGTCAAACTCCTTTTTCAGCTTGGATCAGCTTCCAAACTTCTATCCTCGTGCTTTCAATGTCATGAAACATCTCTGAGAAGGCCTTTAATGTGAAGGTGATTGCCAGTGTCCCTTCGTCGGGAACATCATCATTTTCATCACAACCAATTTCCTCATTTACGTCAACTGGTTTGCCTTGACTAAGCTCTGCTGGCAGCGTAACTACAGCCTGTCTGATAGTGGCAGGCAAATTTCAATAGTCAGCTATTTCTTCCATAACTCCACTTACGTTTGATTCCCATCCTGCAGTTATCTTGCACGGTGTGCTGAAAGTCTCTGCTGTACTGCACCCGTGTTACTTGCTGCTCCTTCCTGCCATGATGCTTGAAAATGTTCACTTGTATGCTTTATGTCACATTTCTTCCAAGACACAGCTAAAGATAATGCACGTTTTCCAGTCATAGCATTGATAGAGTATTCAAAAATCTTTGTAAGATAATAGGCTTTCAAAGTTAAAATAACTCCTTGGTTCATTAGCTGGATTAATGAAGTTGTTCTTGACGATAAAAAGCAAATTTTCACATTTTTATTTAAATCCCCCAAAGAATTAGGGCGACCAAGAATATTATCCAACAGTAGCAGTGCTTTAAATATAAATTATTGTGCCTGTAGTCACCCTCTACTGCTGATTGACAAGTAAGCAATGTCACTATGTGATTTACTGTGTGCATGTGAACTGAGTAGTGGGTGTGTTGAGACTGATCACTGACAGACTTGGAAAGTAGTTTCTGACTAGTCACAATCACGACCCTCATCTGTCATTCACACTGTGATTTGTGAACTGAGAGGTAGCAGTGAGGTTTATATTTTATAAAGTTACTCAGAGTTAGTAAACTGAGGAAACTGAAATTCGAGCCATGTTGTTGAGGAACTAACATTATTTAATGAAACTATAATAACTGAAGTCTGTGCATATCAGAACTACACAAAGTAAGGACTGCCTTAATGTGACTCGACTAACGTCAAGACATGTTCTTATGAAAGAAAGAAAAAACAAGATACTTAAATTATATTTTTAATTGTTTTCTTTGACTTATACTTGGAGCATACATTTAAATTTTTATTTTTGAAAAAATCCCTGGTACTTTTATGACCACTTGCTGAGTACATAACTCCAAACCATTGATAGAAATGTATTTTAGTCAATTCTACTGAATATATTAAGTGCATTATGTGTAAGATACGGTACTAGACTTTTTTTTAAGAAACAAAACTAGTATAGGTTGTCCAGATACATTGATTCTTGCATCCACCAACACACACACACACACACACACACAGTCACACACCCATGCACACCTGGTACCCAGCGACATGACCAGCCTTGCATGTAGAGTCTTCAAAGGATTTACAGACATATTTACCAGGGTTCACTAATAACTAAAAATATATATAACCTGAGTGTGTATTTTATGGCAGGTACTGTGCTAACTTCTGTAGTTACAATAGTTCATAAAATACTCAGAACAACTGAATGAGGCAAGACTTCTTAGAATCCTCATTGCAAATGTCACGAAACTAAGGCTTACAGAAAAGTTAGATAACTGGTCTATGTAAAAAAAAAGAGTTCACTTAGACAATACTTGCCAAAGAGATGATATTCAAAGTTGAATATTGTGTTTCACCACATCTGGTTCTAACCACCTGAGGCTGGTAAGGGTCATGAGCAGTGAATTACCTTGATCAGGGACAGACTGGACCTGACTGAATTAACTCTTTTCTTGACCCAGGGATAATGGGGCTTGATTTACTTAACTCTACCCTGACTTGTGAACTCATTTCACCCTCTACATAATGCAAATTATGCTAATAATCATTCACTAGCATAACCCACTGTTAGCAGCCGATTTGGCACTGAATCCGCTCCCCCCCACCACCACCCCCCGCCAGAACTCTACTCAGTGAATTTCTTCCCTGGTATGTTCCTTTGTCTGGCAGGTAAATTAAATCAGCTTTGATTTTTGAGCTGTGGTTTTTGTTTTATTTTTCGATACCCAAGGTAATAAATCTAGTAATTGACAGAGTTTGAGCACAAATCCATTCCGACTACCTGAAAACCCGTAGGCTTAATTTCTGTGTAACTAAATGATGGGCATCAATGGCAGTCAAACCAGCTAGTTCCAAGATATAAAAAAGAAGCTGATTCTACAGTCTCGCCCAGCGAACTCTACTTCATTCTTCTCTTTACAAGGGTGAAATTGTCCACTTTGGGGTTCGTTCCTATTACCATAATGACAATGATACAAGTGGTAATGACAGTATAATAATATTAACAACATCGATGACAACTTAGATACAGCTAGTGCCAACTCTGGGCCAGGCCCTCTTTCTTTCCCAGCTATCTCAAACCAGCCATCCAAATGTCTCTGTTCTCTCATGCTAACTTGAATGTGCATTCATACAATTCCTTCCCGTGGACCTGGGGTCAAGCTGGCTAAGTACGGAGCGGTAGTGCTGCTGACAAACTGGAGAACTGTGACCAAAGGCAGCAGCCATTAAACGTATTTCCATTACTTGTCATGGAAGAGTGTCCTGGTGTTGCCAGGTCTTTCTCTTTTTTAAGAAGTACCAAAAGTCTGGATCATTCTGTGGAGTTTACCACTTTTGAAGGAGCTATGTAAGTCAAACAAAACACAGCAGCAGGTTGAAATGAGCCCTGTTCGTAGACTTGGCTCCAGAGGCAAGCAGAGGCAAAGTAATGAAGCGGAGCCCACCCTTAGGTCCCAGCTTCCTTCCTGTGTGAGGCCTTGGGCAGCTTCACCTCTTTGAGCTGCCATTTCCTTCTATGTAAAATGGATTTTAAAATAATAGGAATAGAATTATTTTAAAGTAATAGGCATAGAATAAGTTAAATTATTTAGATCTCCAAAATGCTTAGAAAAATACCAGCATTTAATCCATATTTTGTTTTTACTGTTTGCCCCTTTTATTTCCCCTTTCTTGGACCCACGCACTATGCCTCTCCACCTACTCATGCCAGCTGTGTGTATTCATTCCAGGACACACATTATGAACATCTGGCTATAAGTGACACCTATGTTGGACTAAAACTAACAAAACTACTGAAAGGGAGAAAAATAAACTATATTTATTTTACCAAATGGAGCCACTTATTAAGTGATATTGAATCATTTGGCTAAATTGGCAAAATAAATTTATATAAATTACGTAGTCACTTGATAAATACCTTTTTGCTGAATCTGGATATGTGACTTTTCCAAACTTTTTTGCCATCTGACATTTCAGTGTCTAACTAATGTGTTTATCTTTTCAGTTTATCTTTATTAGAAGAATTCGACTGTAGCTGTAATGAACTGGAGTCTCTACCTTCTACTATCGGCTACCTTCATAGTCTTCGAACATTAGCAGTCGATGAGAATTTTCTTCCAGAATTACCCAGAGAAGTGAGGAATGAACTTGTTTCTATTAATTAATCTTTAGTGATTCTGTTGTAAGATTAAATCTTAACAGATGCAAAGGCAGTATAGATTCATGATTTGAGCTTTGAATATGTATGTAGGAATTTTCTATGTACCTATCTGCTAATAATTCTTTCTAAAATGACAAGTAAAAAGATTTTATATTCAACCCAGAAAATACATTGGACTTAAACATTGCTTGCAAAGAAAAGTAATAAAATATCATAAATTTTATTAATTAATGCTGAAAATTATTTTAAGAATTTAATTTATATAGTTTCCTTTTAAGAAGACTAATAAATATCATTTTGAAACAATTATAGTTCCATTCCTGAAGTGAGAGATTTTTAATGTAGATTTTTTAAAGTATCATGTTGCATAATAATATTATTTTAGCTTCAGGATACACCAAGAGGTTCTGTTAGTTTTTATCTCTAAATAGGATTTTTATTTATAAATGTCAAGGGAAAAGTGTGACATATACTTTCAATTTAACATTTTCTATAAAGCACTTCTGTAATAAAGGAACAATAATTCATATATCATTTTGGAACCAAAAATTATGAGTAAAAATGACAAATACCATTGTAATATGAAGTAAAACCAATTTTACAAAAGAAATGTCGACAATACTTCATTTTTAATATGTTTATAAAGCAACATGACAGGAAAAACAATGAAGTTAAGTATTCCAATAATAAAATTAAAAGGAAATTCTTCCTTCCTAATACATAAAAAAATGTGAGATGTACCTTTTCTTAATAGCTAAAGGAATATATAGAATAATACACATATTTCAAAAAGGGAGATTATAAAAAATAAAACAATACACATTAAGAGAATGGTAAAAGTGATCATGAAATCTTTAAATAAATCCAATTGTTTTGTAAATTATAAAAATTAATATAAAAATATAGTCTACACTGTGATTACTTTTTCGTTGCTGACATTGTTGTTGTTACCTGCAGATTGGAAGCTGTAAGAATGTAACAGTTATGTCCCTACGCTCCAATAAACTGGAATTCCTTCCTGAAGAGATTGGACAGATGCAGAAACTAAGAGTCTTAAATTTGAGTGACAACAGGTATTTCTGCAATATATCACAGTCACATATTAATTATTTACTAGAAGCAAATTACTTTTTAAAAATAATTTTGAAAACAAATTGTGTGTGTGTGAAGTATATGGAATGTAAATATCATGTATCTATGCAAATATCCATTTAGAATATGCAGCAGCTAAATTATTTTTTAAAGAGATACTTCCAAAAAAGAGATACTTCAACATTTTAGTATTTGATTATATTAAAATCATATATTACATGTTAAAATTATGTAAAATTTATACACCCAAATTTATAATTCAAAATCCTCCCGTATACTGAAAGCATAATAGTATAAAGACATGGAAAATAGTTGAAATTAAAACCTACAAAATTTATTAATAAAATAGGTGCACAGATATGTATACATGCAGACACATGTGTTTTCATGTATACTTTTATGCTTCTGGTAAATTACATGGCCAATGTGTATATAGTCAACACCAGAATGCTGGCAAAAATATTGCCAGGAAGTTAATCCTAAATAGTCATAAGATTTATACAGTATGATAAGGACAACCAATGGTCATTCAGTCATGTTCAGAGCTAGGAAAAAAAAAAGAAAGAAAGGATATGACAAAAGTATTATATAGGTGGATGGATAAAAAGAAAATTTGAAACTGCAATTCATCTTTGTTTTCACTGCAATTTTCCACAAATAGGAAAGGATAAAAAATATATTCACGGAAGGTAACTGCTAAGAAGATAAGTAAGTATGGAACAAAAGGTTTCAACTCTGTTTTTAATGAGGTTCAGTCAGACTAATGATAATATGACAAACTGAGACACTTTGCAGCAGAACTGTCGAGATTAGTTTTTATAGAATCATGAAGAATGTTCAGATTCTGAAAGTTTCACTAAATGTGGGAGTTCTCATTTATATGTTGGTTTAAGAAAAAAATAGTAATGTTAATTTCAAAAACCATTCGCTTAGTAGCTCAGTAGTATTCCCATGTAAGAAAATAAAACTTTTTATGAAAAGAATTGTGATTTTATTTTTATCAAGATTAAAAGGAAGCTTCATAGGTTGGCGCAACAAGAGTAAGTCATGTCAAACCAACCTCGTTTCCTGTTTTGATTGAGTTTCTAGACAGGAAAATAAGGAAAATTCACTGAGTGTGGTGCCTGATATTCAGCAAGACATTTTTCAAAATTTTCTAACTATAATCTTATGGATAATATTAGAAATAGGTCATGGAGCTCCCATAGGAAGATCCAGTCCCATGAGATTCAATGACAGTCCCCCGATGGAACAGAGCTCCATTATGTTCACCTGGCGGAGGATTTTCATGGTGAGCCGTCGGAGTCTCTCCATCTTTATGCACGCTATTTTAGAATTTTCCTGTTTTTGCAGATTGAAGAATTTACCATTCTCATTTACCAAACTTAAGGAGCTTGCAGCTTTGTGGCTTTCTGACAATCAGGTAACAACTTTTATTTCCTGATTTATTTTGTTTATTAAGATGAACTATAATTGAAACTTTGAATTACTAACTTTTTAAACCATAGATACCGGATAATTGGTATATAATATAGGTTCTTTATCCCCTGGAGAAGAGATTTTTATAAAGGTAGTGATTTAAATATGTATTTTATTGTTTCAGACAAAATAGAACTATGATTCTCAACCTCTTTAAATACTTCAATTTAGCATAATAGTATACTTCATTCTCAGACATCTAATAGACAAAATGATCATTTTTATGAATTTTTAGCTCTAGGTGGTACATACATGTCCTTAGAGGACACACTTTAATTATACCTCTGAAGGTAGAGAATAAAAAGTTATCACCACAATCCCCACAAGAGGGAATTATTATCCTTCATGTTCCTTTTTTCTCATACTTTTAATTATAATTAACAATTCTAAAACTTTATTCAAGAAATTTGCAAGTTTGAAGTATCTTTTGTAACTACCATGAGTATATTCTGTAGAAATGTTCTGATATTATTTCTTTTCTAATGAAATTAGATTATAATTGAATCCACAATTGAGTGTTAATAAATAATTTTATTAACTGGAAAGTCATGAAAAACAGTTGAAGACATCTGATTTGCCACCTGAAGAGCTGATGACAGACAATTTTTATAATTGTTTGTTAGTTCTCTCTTACCCTTTGCTTGTAATTCTAAAATTTTAAACACCTATCCCAAAATAGAAAGAGCCGAATGAAAACAAAGCCTGCTGAAGTTGGTTTTTCATCATTATTTCCTTAGCGTGAAAGCAACATTGTTCCCATTTCTAGATGTTGGGCTACTATTGTAAAAAATTAAAATAAACTGTTGCAAAGAGCAAAATGTAAGTGTAAGAATAATGTTTGCATTTCTACAGTTATTGCAGCACTTGCTTCTATCTACCAAGTAAAAAATTAGATTGTTATTCAAATTCAGATCTTATCAATGAACGATAGATTTTACAAGGCATCAGTATATCATTATAAATAAAGCATTTCTGGAATTAATGTGAATTATGCTAATGCAACAGTCTATTTAGACTTGCCTTTGGAAGAAAAATTCCCTAATATCATGATTTATTATTCTTGTGGAAGAATAAACAGAACAGTGACTAAATCACTTAAGTTTTATTTAGAACAGTGATTTAATGTGTTTCTGACTCAGTTTTATGAGGCAAATCGGTATCCCAAATCCCTTTGTGTTTCATTCCTATTAATAAATGTCATGAAGTAAGCCAATTGTTAAAACATGACATAAAATAATCATCTCAAATATAATTCTGTATATATAGTATATAATATCTATATACTATAGATATTCTAAAAACCCTTCTAAAAGGGTTCCAGAGTTCTAAAAACCCTTTCACAATAGCATTTTTGAAATCAAATTAATTAATAGAGAATAAAATATTACCATCCATGGATAAATATATTGTGATATATCAGATACAAGTATAGTTGCTTATCTGTATGTAGACCCTGTCTTTGAATACAAAAATAGCCCTTAAATATAAATCCTTGTGCTTTAACCTAATTAAATTCATAGACGATCTTTTTTGACCTCTTACTGAATATTTTATTGTTGTTCTATTACAATTGTCCCATTTTCCCCATGTTGCTCCTCACTGCCCTGCCCTCCCCACTCCCACAGGCAACCCCCACCGTGTTGTCCATGTCCATGGGTCATTCATGCGTGTACCTTGACCAGTCCCTTCCCCTTCTTCCCGTCATTATGCCCCTCCCCACTCCTCTCTGGTCCCTGTCAGTCTGTTCTTTGTTTCCATGCCTCTGGTTCTATTTTGCCCATGTGTTTGTTTTGTTTATTAGGTTCCTCTTATAGATGAGATCATATGGTATTCATCTTTCACTACCTGGCTTATTTCACTTTTTGCATAGCATAAAGTTGATAGCAAATTCCATTTCTTATATTTGGATAACAACTTGTGAAAATGAATGGGCATATAGAACCATACCAAAATCTTACTTAGTTGAAATAATTTAATACATTTTTAAAGGTATCTTCAGGGTTAAAACTGATATTGCTCAGTGATAAAAAATAATTTTGCAAAAGAGTATACTAGAGAAAAAGAAAATTTCATTATGAAGACCTTACAATTTGAAAATATTCTATAGAAATAATCTTATTTCATGTTGTGCTTCCTAATTTCATTACTTTTTTCCTTGCTCTTCTTTTAATTTTTCATTCAGCTTGGTGAGTCCAGGCTATTGACCATTATCATACATAAAACAAATATTCTTCATATTTTCTACCTTATCGATCTAATTTATGGGTGTTGTTTTTGCTTCCAGTCCAAAGCCCTTATCCCTTTACAAACTGAAGCCCATCCAGAAACAAAGCAAAGAGTGTTGACAAACTACATGTTTCCCCAGCAACCTCGTGGTGATGAAGGTAAGTTGTCAGTAGAAATTTCTCCTACACATCTATAATTACGGCCAAAGAGATTCATTTTGTTCTGATCTCTGGCCAGGGACACTGATAGATGGGCAAGGCTATACAGATAATTACCAGACAGATATGCATCATTTAGAGGTTAACTATAAGTATGAATCTTATCTTCACACTACAGTATTTTAAGTAAGATTCCAAAAATATAACTCTTCCTCTTTATGTTAAGAACATTGACTTTTAGGATCAACTTCTTCTCCTGGAGGATTATAAGGCACAGTGTTAGATAACCAAAGGTGGTCCTCAGCAAATTGAAATGAGCTAAAAAGAGTTAGATCTTAAGGAAGGTTCAAAGTGTTCACTAAATTCATGAATGAAATTTAAACATTTAGTCCAGTGGTCCCAGGCCTCAAATTATTTCATGTGAAGAGTCAACCATAAAAAGATGACTTGCAAGTAATGACACAACTTTCTTTCTCAAGTTGAGCTTCCCCTAAACAACATCAGCAACTATAAGAATACTTTTTAAAAAACTAAACCTTTTTCAATAATTAAATCTTCTATCATAAGATTGCATTATTCATATAATGTTTAAAAGGGTTTGTCCTTTACTATTTGGAACCCAGCAGAAGCTTTCATGCACATTTTCTAGTCTTACCATCACAGAAATTCTTAGAAGAGTAAACTCACTTTAATCCACCCATGAATTAAATGCACTCAATCCACTTGAATGACACCAACTTTTAAAGGAAATTATTTGCATATGTATTTTTTTTATTTTCAGGGGTAACTATAATAAATATCTTTAGTCTTTTATTTACAAATGGAAATGAATCATTTTGGGATATTTTAGGGTATTTTTATTCAAATTGAACTTACAGAAGTAGGAAAATGAAAGAGTTGTTTTTATATGCACTTTTCAGACTTCAATAAAATTGATATTTTGAATTTATGAAAGAAAAGTCACTGTGTATACATAAGGTACAAGAAAACTCTCATGTAAAAATGTATTCATCCATCTTTACTTATATTTATATTTTAATATCCCTAAATTATCAAAATATTTCTTTTCAAAAAGGTGTAGGGAAAAATGAAAATGCTTTATTTTCGTTGGTTATTTCTGAGACCCAGTTTCACAGATTAAATCGCTAACTTGTTCCAGGGAGTGCGGTAAATCTAGTTAGGTAAAGTGATGTTAAGGAATTAGCTTTGTTTTGTTTGGTTTCCTTTGCAAAGAAGAGTTGGTATTAAAATAGTTTTCTTCGCGGGCTGGGAACCAGAGGGTCCCGGTTCGATTTCCAGTTGGGACATATGCCTGGGCCATACAATGCTCTTTCTCCCTCCCTTCTCCTCTCTCTGAAAATAAATAAATAAAATCTTTAAAATATATATATATATATATATAGTTTTCTTGACCTTTAATCAACTCAACCCTCTGGGGGGGGGTTTGTTTTTTAAGATTTTATTTATTTATTTTAGAGAGAGGGGAAGGGAGGGAGACAGAGAGGGAGAGAAACAGCAATGTATGGTTGCCTCTCACAAGGCCCTCACTGGGGACCTGGCCTGCAACCCAGGCATGTGCCCCGACCGGGAATCAAACCGGGACCCTCTGGTTCCCAGCCCGCGCTCAATCCACTGAGCTATACCAGCCAGGGCTCAACCCTCTGGTTTTTAAGGCAGATGTGTATTAAATGAATTTTCAGAATCCCTTACAACAAAAAAGGAAATATTATTATTAGCCAACATTTTGATATAAAGATTTACCAGCCATTTATTTTCACTGTTAATTTGAGGCATATTTAGACTGAGACTTTGTTAAAGACTAAATTTTCCACATGTTTGTTAACCCTAAAAATGAACTGTCATTTATTATTCCCAACCCCAACACACACGTGCGTGCACACACACAAAAGGGCGCGATCTTAGACAATTTGCCAAACCACTGTCATATAGTGCCTTCTCTAAAATACTGACAGAGGTTGGTAGTTACAAATATGGGCTCTGTAATTACAGATATGGAATGGAATTCTGCATTGGCTGCAGAGAAGCTGCATGACTTTGAACAAGACTTAAAATTCAGCCATAGTTTCCTCATTAGTCAATTGATGGTGATACTAGTACTACCATTGTGCTGTTGTGAAGATTAGAAGAGACAATATTTTTAAATGTTTAATCCAGCTCTCTATTATTTCTGGCCTATGAAGAGCTCATTCTCTACACTGGAAAACGTCCCAATCTCAATATATTTTTAATGTATATGTAGGAAAGCTGAATTTGTGTTAAGATGTTAAAAGACCATGTAACAAATATCAGGAGAATTTCATTCCCTCTTTCCTCCTTTT
Source organism: Micronycteris hirsuta (assembly GCA_004026765.1). NCBI lineage: Eukaryota > Metazoa > Chordata > Mammalia > Chiroptera > Phyllostomidae > Micronycteris > Micronycteris hirsuta. Next base: position 46,870 of record PVJI01005548.1, read on the forward strand.
CTTCTTTCTTTCTTCCTTTCTCTCTTTATTTCCTTATTTTTTTCTTCATATTTCCCTTTTTAAAAATGTTTGTATCTGTTTGTATTATCTACCACCACTGTGTGCCAAGTGTACAAACCTCTGTTAACACTTTACGTAAAAAAAGTAAAGCAATAATATTTTGGAATCTAACTATAGATTTCCAGTCAGACAGTGACAGCTTTAACCCTACACTGTGGGAAGAACAGAGACAACAACGCATGACTGTTGCCTTTGAATTTGAAGACAAAAAGGAAGATGACGATAATGCTGGGAAAGTTAAGGTGACCTTTTAATTTTTGTTTTTTCTTTCTTCTCATTATTTTTGCTTGTTCAGTGTTACTATTCAAATAGACTTTGAGACAAATTGAGTGACCTCTGCTAGAAGGTCAGATACATCTTGAAGTCTCATGGTGGTATCACCTCTCGAGTGTAGCAGGATGGTAATTGTGGAAGCATTGCTGTGCTTGAGAATGAGACTAATGCCCCAGTTCTGACTGAGCATTTTTGATAGTCCACCCCATCTTACTGAATAACGTGAAAGAGATTCAAGGTGAGAAAAAAAAAAAAAACGGGGAAAAAAGCAAACAAATCTGAGTGATGGGCTTTACCTCAGCATGTTATTATCTTTTGAAACACTGAAAGGCTTTTCTTTTCATCACTGAGCACGCAGACTGTATGAGGCCAAAATTATACATTTTATTGAGGAGCCAATGGATTAATATATTATAGTGGCATTAAAATCTCTGAAAGATTCTATGTTCCTGGGATATTTGAGAAGAGTTTCTGAGTTTTCTTAAGTGTCAGGACAAGTTTTAAAGGAGGTAAGGCCTAATAGTGGGTGATGTTCTTCAGGGAAAATAATTTTAATTTTTTAACTCCAAAGCGTTTTTTCAAATCCTTTATTGGAACTAATAACAAGTAACGAGGCTGAATTTTAAAACCTACATTTTTATTAAGTTTGAAAATATTAGGATTGATATAGATTTTATCAATGTCAGATCATCATGTTATCATTATAGCAACATCTTGAATCTCTTATTAATTTTGATCATATTCTTTGTGTACTTCTTTCATCCTGGGTACTAATAGCTCTCATTCTTAGTAATTAATTTCCTAAGTAATTGTATATGCATTCTCTTAATAAATCTAGATTGTATGATGCATTCTTTTCTGTCCTCTCAGTTCCACATTTTCTAAACTTCTTTCTTAAGCCAATGTACTTTAGAACCTTACTAGAATTAGTAAGTAATTCATAAAGCATATCTTATATCATTGTGGAGATCCCAAAATGGATTCCCAAATGAAGATTATAATTTTGCTTTAAAAATTGTGTTTAAAATGTTTCTGGGTGGTTGATTCATGCTATCTAATAACCAGAGACATTTTTATTGTGAATTCCTAGGGAAAAAAAAGCTAAACTAAAAATAAACAAAAACCTCTAGAATATTTTTTTAAGGATTTCATATGTTAGATCCAGAACCAGTGGATGATGCATTCTATACAGGACCTTTGATTCATTGTTTTACTTCATTAAATGTCAAAAACTACGTACTTCTTCCTAAAAATCTATAGTCAGAGGACCCAATGGAAAAGAGTATATTTAATATACTCATATATGTGTCAATAAAAACATAAAATATAGTAAGTGCAAACAATTATTTAGAAGCCCTGTTTGTGTGTTATGTGATCAGGTTTGTTTATAATCACAGTAGGTTCATTATACTTTAGGGTACGTTTTTCTCTATGTTTATTTATATTTCATTCATTTATATTGTGGTAAAGCCATATGTGTTTTCCAAATCTCAAACTACTTGGCTTCAACTAAATTGAATATTTCCAATGCCATAGGCTATTGGAAAAATTAGAACACAAACAAACTTCTAAATAAATCATCATGGAATATGATGAGTGGAATATACTGAATTCTTAAATTAAATTAATCACAATTTTCTGGTTCATTACATGTACTTTAAATATAGCACAATTTTAGCTTTAATTTTCACAAAATTTAAAAAAGACCCAGTGACTCTGCCATCAACTTCCAGATAGAACAGAGTATACTGCCCTACTTGCAGTGTGTATAGTGTAGTATGAATGCTGCCTTGTGTGAAGAAATTGTGACACTTTAGCTTCGTATGATATTGGTGCTGTTTTATTACATACAGTTAAAACTAATTTTCTGATGGTTGTTTTAAATGCATTACCCAGAGTGGAAAAAAAAATCAAGAGTAGAAAAATGATAAAGTGAAAGTGTTGCTACAGTGCTCCTCTTTCTCCCAGAAAATGGAGATTCCTTCTCCCACAGGATCACTCCTGCCAAGCCCCCTGGGAAAGGGGCCAGCGTGGGATTACTCTCCAACCTGCCAGACTGTCTGGCGATTGCTGCACACCATGGGCCAGGTGTGATCAGCAGATCCAAGATATGCCCATCCCCCAGAATGACCCACAGCTGGCATGGGGTTGTATAAGTGGCCTCCAGCAGGAAAGGACCATGTGCACTCCATTGCCAGTTGCAGCACAGTCCACCACTCTTCCCTCTCTAAGTGGCAGACAGGTAGGCCTAGGTGTTGGGGCAGGAGAATCTCCCATGTAGAGGCAACCTTGGAACAGTGGTTTATGGGGTATGTTCTGCATGATTTGGGATAAGAAATGTTGATCACAGAAACTTACCAATTGCCAGTGTTTGATCCCAATTTAATTTTTGTTCATTGACATTGGCAATGGGGTGGGAACACCTGTGTCAGAGGGGAGGGAACCTCATAATGAAGTGCCTAATGGTGGGATATCTGGCATGGTTTTTAAACTGGGTGCTTCATTTTTATTATGCTTTTATTTTTTAATACTTTTTAATTTAAAGTGTGGGAATACCAATAGTCAAGCAGAATGTTGATGACACTATTGATAAATTCTAAATTACCCCATACATACACACATTTTTAAAAAATATTAATTCTGGGGAAGATTAAATAACTAAACTTGATTCTTAAAATACCATGGGATTTGAATTGAGGTTTGCTGAGATGAAACTTTAAGCACAAAGATGGCATCTGTCAAAAGGTATCAATTTCCCTTTCATTTAAAGGCACAGATGATGAGAATTCCTGTAAGAGAAGATCAGTTTGGGAGTTGTGGCAAATAGGGTTTCTTTATCTCCGTGGGTGGGTTTGTAATAGTTTAAGGGGGAAAAAAGTCTTAATGAGATGTGAAAAAACACCACATTTTTCTGTAAACTTTGTCATCCACATGTAATGGACTAGATTCTTATTCTGTCTTATATTCTATCTACAATATAAGGCAACATGAGAATGCATTTTCCTAACTAAAACTGCTATACATTTCCTTTGTATGTAAAATATTGCATTTAATTTCTATTATAAGTATTTAACAATCAATAATCAAAGCATTAACTTATTTCTCTTACTGGAATTTACAACCAAATCAAATCAAAATTTAATAATTATATAAGAAAACCACAGCTCTGTATAAATTCAAAATATCACTTCTAAATGCTCTGATTATGAGCACTAATTCTTTCTTCATTATTAAATTTTGGGGAGTCTCCAACATCTTGCAGCTGCTATTTGCATTTACTGCACTTGGTAGATCTGCGATATAGAGAATATTGTGAAACATTTCTATTTCCCAAAATTAAAGTAAATAGCATTCAGTAACTATCTTGCATTTTAATAAAATGTATATGTGAAATGAGCAAATACTTTATGGTGAGTGATACACACAAAATTTGGTAAGAACATAATTGACAGATTTTTCCCAACTACGTGTATAATAAATGAATTTGCATATATTTTCATCCCATATTAGAATAAGGGAATATTTTTAGCCTATATATATAGAAGTATAAAGAAACTGCTTTTGTATTTGGGCATTACTATTATTAATATAATTTAATTGTGTTTATGATTATATTTAATCATTTCTGAAGTACTGCACACGTGAGTTGAAAAGTGGGAAGGGAAAACAATCTGCAGAGAGAATAAAATATGCTTTTACAGAGCTTACAAATATAACAGAATTATAAAATTATTGCTTAATTTAAAAATAAATTATAAACTATTACGTTAGCTTATGTTACAAAAAATTGAAATCATTTCATTTAACTCAATAAAATTCACATTTAGGCTCACATTTCTTCCACAAGATGGTACAAATATGTCCTGTACTTATAACAGAGAATAATAGCTCTGAGCCAAGTAATACATAGCATAAACTTTGGAGTCGAAGAGCTGAGTTTGAATTTGAGCATTGCCGCCTATTAACTTTGTGACCTTGGGTGAGTAACTCATACTGTCTGAGTCCCTGAGTTATTTTTCCCCCATAAAATGGGAACATGTTTTAATGGGTCGTGAGATTTCATTATAATCATAAATTATTAATTAGTATTATTAACCATTAATCATTTAAAAGTATGTGGTAAATAATGGATAACTATTATTATGTAAATAACTAATACTAAAATAAATACCCCTATAAAACATTCTGCATGGTGCCTGATACATGGCAAATACTGAAGAAATCATAGTTGTTGCTACATACAATCTGAAGAACAATTTAGACAGTTATAGGTATTGTGGTGAGACATGTATCCAGATTTTAAACTATATCAGTAGAATATGATATTAGAAATAGTATCTAATCTCTGCATAGAATTCATAAATTTTCAAAGGACTATCACATATATTATCTCATTTTAGCTCTCCATTAACACAAGTGTGTGGGAGAGAGATGGTCACTCCCATGTGATGTCGCTGGGAAACTAATAGTCCAGGTAACTCTGGAGTCTATTTAGGTCTTCTGATTCCAAGTCCAGTAAGTTCTGCTGAGAGACTAGTAAACAAGAAGCAAGGAGCAAATTGTCTAGGTGGAACAAATCCAACTTTTATGAGACCTGAAGTTTCCACAGTTTTCAGAGGGGCCTCTTTAAGACAAAAATATAAAATAACCATGTAAAAACATAAGTAGGGCTTCTCACAAGGCTTTGGAAAGAACACATGCAAGTGACAAACCCCAAAGCTTGAGCTTCATTTGCTGTAGATTTATAATTTTTTACAGGTATAAAATACCCAAGCATATTCTGGTGATGTGGCCACAGTATCACATTAATTTGCTTATAAAATAAACAGAAAATATTAGTACCATAGCCATTAGCAAATAGTCATGTAACTGTGTCAGATGAGACATAGCATCTATAAAAACAGAGATTACATTATTTGGTGAAGTACTTAATTCAATTAAAGAACACTTCACATTCTTGCCTTTGATTTAATTAGAAGCACAATTTTAGAATTTTAGCATTGAGGATACTTTAAGGTACATAGAATTTTAATTTAATGACCTACTTGAAAATATTTTTCATTCATATTCCGCTGGTAATTAAAAATTAAAAGATGTTTTTAATTGCCATAATCCTCATGCCATTCTATAATTTACATTTTTAAATGTAGAATTTGACTTTTAGTCCTTTGATATCAAGTACTTTGAAACAAGTTCAACAATATAATTTAAAGCATAGATTTAATTTGTGATGAACATTTCTACTACAATTCAAACAGCATATCCAATATGCATGCATTCAAATGGCCCTTTTCTAATATGGAATCATTCTTCTCATGTTTATTTAAGAATACATTATAAACTAAGTACCCTTAAATATATTTGTATTATACTTTAACAACTTACACTTTTTCTGTAAAGTCTAAATTTTTCTTGGGTTATATTTTTGAAGCTTTATTTCTATATGTTATTAATTTCATCCTTATTTACTTGGGAATATAAAAAATTAAGTTATATTTAAACATTACTTACACTAGCAAAATTATCTGGTTTTTCATTAGCTTTCCAAAACTTTATGGGAAAAATAATTTTATATTTTTGGTACAGAAAGGAATATTAGAAATCATCTGGGGAAGTCCAATAGCAGTATTTGAGAAAGAAAATGACCCACAAGAAAGATGAAACACTAGAAAGACAAAGTTGGTGGATTTGCTAAAACTGCAGATGAGCAAAAGTGTTTGAGTTCATATTCATAATCCTCAGATCTACACCACCACCATGGTCTCTTACATCCCATGAATTACATGGGTGTGTGGGGATGGGTATGTGTGTGCCCATCCCTCTTTCTTTCTTTCTCTCTCATTCCCACACTTCTTCAGCTTCCCTTCCACCTGCTCCTCCTCAACCTCTCCCCCGCACACACTTTCCACAGACGCATACTTGCCACGATCACATAAACCATTCCATTTTGTAAGTTGGTTCTACTCAGATGCAAAAAGTCATGATTTTTTAACAAGTCTGAACAAATAAATCTGCCCCTTATTTTCCTCCCATTCCTTTTGAATCAGCAGTAACAATTTGTATCTATTCCACTTAAGTAATATTATTAAGTACTGTGATGTTTGAATATTCTATATGGAATGTCTCATATTTATTCTGTCTAAATTAAATGGGAAAAATAATCATTAAAGTATATATACTACACCAGAAAGGAGTTCGAGAATGGAAATAACTATCTGGATAGACATAAGCCAAAATGTATATGTTTGCTTAGAATATCTTAGAAAATGTTCACAATTTTTGTTTCCCTTTATTGTAAGATGTTACATACAAAGCATGTTACTTTATTAGGGTAAAGATTAAATTTAAAGCCACCCTGAAACACATTCTCTTAAATATTAATAAGAATTAGCTACCGTACCTTTAGATGTAACATGCTAGTTAACATAGAGCTGATATTTGGGTAGCAGATATTGTTACCTCCCAATTTTTTAAATAAAGGATAATTCATTCTACTTGTAAATCTTTTGGGGTCTCCTCTATCACCTGCATTAATATTTCAAATATATGTTAACATCAAAATAATGATATAAATAATTAAGTCAAGGAAAGGAAAAGCCTCTGAAGTATAAAAGCAGCTAATAATCACAATCAAATTTTTCAGAAATTACCAGTCACTTAAGTATTGGATGTACTGCTATTTCAGCCATTATAGGGTAGGTCTAAAGATAGGATATAATCCCAATATTGGATTTAATCTGTAAGGGTGGGTAGGGGTGGGAAGTCCCACAGGCAGAGTGAGAGATGAACACTAAATCTTCTACTCTACAGAGCAATTTCTCAGCCCGCTCCACACTCACTATACTGCATTTGCTTATGCTACTACATGAAAAATGGAGTCGTTTTGTGAACATGCTTGCTGAAGGTATTTTTATGTTAAATTTCTTTTTATAAACTTCTAGGTTGAAATAAACCTAAAACGATATCCAACTCCTTACCCAGAGGATTTAAAGAATATGGTAAAATCTGTTCAAAATCTGGTGGGTAAGCCAAGCCATGGAGTGCGTGTTGAGAATTCAAATCCAACTGCTAACACGGAGCAAACTGTGAAAGAAAAATATGAACACAAGTGGCCTGTAGCCCCAAAGGAGATTACAATGGAGGTATTTCAAGGTTATTGGTAATTGCCAGTGTGGTTTGGATTTTTTAATAACTAAATGATATGTTATCTTTTTTAACTGAATAGATTTTCCTTAAAAAGTATATTTTATTTCCCAAAGTATAAATGCAGTCTCCCTACTATTTCAAACTATGAGGGTTGCATTTAATAAATCACAGATAAATGATACCCTCATGGCTTAAAATCATTAATACAACTCCAAAAGTTCCAATACACACAGAAAATATAATTGGCTCACCCAGGTAGCCCTGACCAGCACATGCATTATATCATTTTCACGATATTCTCTTGGCAACACCAAACTTTTATTGTATGAGTCATTAGAAGTGGCTAAATGAAGATTTTTTTTTAATTCTGTAAATCTCAATAAAATTCAGATTCAGAGAAAAAAAATTTTAATATTTTTGTGTTTTGGTTGCAACCTTTATAAGGAAATACTACTGTTAACAACAAAAAAAAGAGGAGATAACTTAAATATTCAGCTTTTTTCAATTTAGTCATGTGCGCTTCATTTCTATATTTTAGAATGAGTTATATATACATCCCTATCAATATTTTTGGTCTGAAAAGAATTCAACTACATGTATGCCACCTCTGCACTATCTCATCAACTCGTCAGATAATTTGCATATCACCTTTTATCTTCATTAGAAACATAATTGGTATGAAAACATCTAGAAGTGGCTATAACTGCTTTTCTAAAATTGATATTGGCAAAACTCTTTTACAAATCTGCATTTCAGAGCATCAGTTTGTTGCATTGATTAAACACCAACTGTTTATTTAGCACTGGGCTAAACCCTGTGGGAGAGAGAGAAGAAATATAAGATGTGTGCTTAGTTTCCCCACTAATTTAGGACCTAGCCAGGTAAACTTAACAAAGATGAAGTAATGAGGACATATATGAAATATGATTATAAGGTTGGTTGTATGATGGAGAATATAATGCTCTAAGAAACTGGAGAGATAAGCAATCATTGCCTATCAGTTAAAAAGTTACTTGAAGCAGTTTAATGTTGAACTACATATTAATAATTGGGTGATTATTTTAGTCAAAAAGAGAGGATGGCATTCCAGGCCAAGGGAAAAGCTAGAGCAAAATTCAGCACGGTGTGCAGATCTGTCAGTGGAGATTCCATTCCAGCCAGCCAGAAAAGAGGTATACACTTGGTAGGGAAGAAAATTTAAGTAAACATTCATTTTTGTTGCCTTTTTCTCTTTGCCTATAAATCAGTATTATTTACTTTTCCTTTCCAAAATATTATAGCTATGCTATAGTAGAGCAACATACTTTTCTTTAATGTCTAAGATATTGCAATAATATAAAAAAGGCAGGAAAACAACTTCTGGCAGGTACACAGTAAAAGCATTTTGTATTTAAATCCCATGTAATCACAGTTTAACATCAAAATAACTGTGAGATCATGAAGTCATAAAATGAGTAATTTTACTGCAACTAAAGAGATTCTAAAATTGCTTAATACAGGGATGCAGTAGGTGAGGTAAGGAAAAGATGGCTTTGGTCATGAATCTAATAATCATCCTAGCGAAGGAAATAGATCTTAAAATTGTCCCATAAGTACTTCAAGCTTAAGAAATGCGTAACTAAATTTAATGTTTCTTCACCTCACTTGCTTCTGCACCTGTATTCCTGATCTTGATCTCAGCTGGCACCATTATTATCTACCTCTTTATTTAAGCTAGAAATTTGGGTGGTATTCTGATTCCTTTTCCCTACTTTTACCCAACTCCTTCCCACTTCCAAACACTCACCAAAGTCTATACATTTTCATCTGTTTCTCCTATATCTTTTCAGGTCCTTAACTGTGTCTTGCATTAGTGTAAAAACTGTCAACTTCTTGGCTCACCTTGTCCTCAGTTCCCTCCTGGCCTTACTAATGATCTTTCTAGCACAAATCTAATTTTTCTCTCCTTTCTAAAATTTTTTATTTATTTGTTAATTTCATCAAAATGACATTGGTTAATAAGATCGTATAGGTTTCAAGTGTATATTTTATGTGCACATTACATTGTGTACCCACCTCCCAAAGTCAAATCATCTTCTATCACCATATATTTGGCCCTTTTTTAAAATCTAGAATGGCTTCTTATTGCCTAAGAGACTTAATTAGCTACAGTAGCCAAGCTCAGTAGAGCGAATATTGAAGCTCAACCTTCAGCTTTATATTTATTTCTGATCCACCCCTCCTTTTCACTGGTAACTTCAATACCTTTTCTGTTTTTTATTGTTATTCTATTACAGTTGTCCCAATTTTTCCCCGTTGCCCTTCTCCACCCATCCCATGCCCTGCTCCCACAGTCAATTCCCACCCGGTTGTCCATGTCTGTGGGTCATTCATACAGGCTCTTTGACTAGTCCCTTCCTCTTCTTCCCACCATTATCCCCTCCCCTCTCCCCTCTGGTCACTGTCAGTCTGTTCCATGTTTCCATGCCTCTGGTTCTATTTTGTTCATTAGTTTATTTTGTTCATTAGATTCCTCTTATAGGTGAGATCATATACTATTTGCCTTTCACTGACTGGCTTGTTTTGCTTAGCATAATATTTTCCAGTTTCATACAGGCTGTCACAAGAGATAGGAGTTCCTTCTTTCTGCTGTGTAGTGTTCCATTGTGTAAATGTACCACAATTTTTTGATGCACTCATTTACTGATGGACAATTAGGCGGTTTCCAGCACTTGGCTATTGTAAATAGAGCTGCTATGAACATAGGGGTGTGTAAGTACTTTTGAACTTGTGATTTGGGATTCTTATGGTATATTCCCAGCAGAGGAATAGCTGGGTCAAAAGGCAGTTCCATTTTTAGTTTTTTGAGGAAATTCCATACTGTTTTCTACAGCGGCTTCACCAGTCTGCATTCCCACCAACACTGCACTAGGGTTCCCTTTTCTCCGCAGCCTCACCAGCACTTGTTGTTTGTTGACTTGTTAGTAATGGGCATTCTGACCATCATTCTGACCAGTGTGAGGTTATATCTCATTGCAGTTTTAGTTTGCTTCTCTCTGATGGCTGGTGATGTTGAGCATCTTTTAATATGTCTTCTCCTTGGAGAATTGTCTATTCAGGTCCTTTGCCCATCTTTTAATTGGATTATTTGTCTTCCTGGTGTCTACATATTTTGGACATCAAACCCTTATCCAATGTATCATTGACAAATATATTCTCCCATATGGTCTACTTACTTTTCATTTTAATGATGGTTTCTTTAACTGTGCAGAATCTTTTTAATTTGACGTAGTCCCATTTGTTTATTTTTTCCTTTATTTCCCTTGCCCTAGGAGACATTTTGGCAAAATATTGTCACATGCAATATCTGAAATTTTGATGCCTGTTTTCCTCTAGGACTTTTATGGTATTGTGACATACTTAAGTCTTTTATTCAATTTTAGTTTATTCTGGTGTATGGTATAAGTTGGTGGTCTGGTTTCATTTTTTTGCTTGTACTAGTTAGTTCTCCAAACACCATTTATTGAAGAGGCTATTTTTACTTCATTGTATGCTCATGCCCCCTTTGTCAAATCTATACATTGCTTTGGGTAGTATAGACATTTCAGTGATCTTAATTCTTGCATTCCATGAACACGGTATATGCTTCCATTCATTTGCATCTTTCTTAAATTTTTTCTTCAGTATTCTACGGTTTCCTGAGTACAGGTGTTTTACCTCCTTGGTTAAATTTAATCTTAGGTACTTTATTTATCTGCTGCTATAGCAAATGGGATATTTTTACTGATTTCTGTTTCTGATATTTCTTTGTTGGTGCAAAAAGATGCCTAGATTTCTGAGTATTGACTGTATGTTTCTATTTTGCCAAATTCATTATCAGGTCAAGTCATTTTTTTGGTGGAGACTACAGGGCTTTCTATGTGCACTATCATGTTGTTAGCAAATAATGACAGTTTTACTTCCTCCTTTCCAATCTGAATGCCTTTCATTGCTATTTCTCATCTGATTGCTGTGGCTAGAACTTCCAGTACTATGCTGAGTTAGAGGGGTGAAAGTGGACACCCTTGTCTGGTTCTAAACTTAAGGGGAAGGTTTTCAGTTTTTTCCTACTGAGTATAATGTTGACTGTAGGTCTCTTATATAAGGCCTTTATTATGTTGGGGTATGCTCCCTCTATTTCCACTTTTCTGAGTGTTTTTTATCATAAATGGGTGCTGGGTTTTATTAAATGCTTATTCAGCATCTATTGATATGATCATGTGATTTTTGTCTTTCATTTTGTTTATGTGGCGTATTACATTTATTTATTTCCAAATATTGTACCATCCTTGCATCCTTGGGATGAATCCCACTTGATCACAGTATATGATCTTTTTAATGTATTGCTGCAGATGGATTGCCAATATTTTGTTGAGGATTTAAACATCTATGTTCATCAGTGAGATTGGCCTGTAGTTTTTTCTTTATTGTGTCCTTACCCAGTTTTGGAATTAGGATGATGCTGGCCTCATAAAAAGTATGGAAATCTTCCCTTTTCTTAAATTTTTGGGGATAGTTTGAGAAGGGTGGGAGTTAGTTCTTTTTGAAATGCTTGGTAAAACTCATCTGCCAAGCCATCCAGTCCAGGACTTTTGTGTGGCAGGAGTTTTTTGATTACTGCTTCAATTTCACTAGCTGCTATCAGTCTAGTCAGGCTTTCTGCTTCTTGATTCAGTTTTGGAAGATTGTATGTTTCTGGAAATTTGTCCATTTCACTTAGGTTGGCCAATTTCTTGGCATGTAGTTGTTCATAGTAATTTCTTAAAATCCTTTGTATTTCTGTGGTATCATTTGTAACTTCTCTTTCATTTCTGATTTTACTTATTTGGATCCTCTATCTTTTTTTCTTGATGAATCTGGTTAAAGGATTGTCAATTTTATCTTTTCAAAGAAACAGCTCCTGGATTTGTTGATCCTTTGAATAGTTTTTTTTAGTCTCTATGTCATTTAATTCTGCTGTGACCTTGATTATTTCCTTCCTTCTGCTTGCTCCGGGCTTTGTTTGTTGTTGTTTCTCTAGCTCTTGTAGATGTAGAATTAGGTTGTTTATTTGAGATTTTTCTATCTTCTTTAGGTAGAATGCTATTTCTATGAACTTCCCTCTCAGGGCTGCCTTTGCTGTGTCCCATAGGTTTTGGGTTGTTGTGTGTTCATTCTCATTTGTTTCCTGAAACCTTTTGATTTCTTCCTTGATCTCATTGTTAATTCATTCATTATTTAATAACATGGTATTCATTCTCCATGTATTTGAATGTGTTTGAGTTTTCCCCCTGAGGTTAGTTTCTAGTTTCAATCCATTGTGATTGGAGCACATGCTTGATATGATTTCAATTTTCTTGAATTTGTCAAGGCTTGTTTTGTGTGCTATGTGGTTTATCTTTGAAAATGTTCCATGTGCATTTGAAAAGAATAAATATTTTGCTTCTTTGAGATGAAAGGTTCTGTATATATCAGTGAAGTCCATTTGACCTAGAGTTTCATTCCGTGCCACAATATCCTTGCTCTTTGTGTGGAAGATCTGCCCATTGTTGGCAGTAGGGTGTTAAAATCCCCAACAATGACTGTGTTGCCATTGATATCTTTCTTCTTTAATTCTGTAGTTGTCAGACTTCTGTTCAATTCCATTTCTGATGGTTCTGAGTGATGGTTGTTCTATATTTTAGTTGTAATTTTGATGTGTTTGTGGGAGGAGGCAAGCCAAATCTGCCTATACTGCTATCTTGACTGGAAGTCTCCTTCTCAATATCTCTCTTGAAGTCCTCCAATATTTTCCATATATATTTAGGTGTTCCTATGTTGGGTGCATATATGTTTATAAGGGCTATATTCTCTTGTTGAACTAATCCTTTTAGTATTATGTAGTGCCCTCTTTGTCTCTTTTTATGGCCTTTGTTTTGAAGTCTATTTTGTCCGATACAAGTATTGCTACCTGAGCTTTTTTCTCATGTCCATTTGGTTGGAATATTTTTTTCCATCCCTTCACTTTCAGCCTCTGTAGATCTTTTATTCTCAGGTGGGTCTATTATAGACAGTATATATATGTGGATCATGTTTTCTTATCCATTCAGCTACCATGTGTCTTTTGATTGGAGCATTTAATCCATTTGCATTTAAGGTTATTATTGATAGGTGCTTATTCATTGCCATTTTTAACATACCTGTGTTCCCTTCTCTCCCTCCTTCTCCCTCCTTCTCCTCATTCTCTGCCTCCTCTTCCTCCTCCTCCTCCTCTTCCTTCTTCTTCTTCTTCTTCTTCTTCTTCTTCTTCTTCTTCTTCTTCTTCTTCTTCTTCTTCTTCTTCTTCTTCTTCTTCTTCTTCTTCTTCTTCTTCCTTCTTCTTCCTTCTTCTTCCTTCTTCTTCCTTCTTCTTCTTCTTCTTTCCTCTTCTTCTTCCTTCTAGCAGTCCCATTAGCATCTCTTACAATGCTGTGTTGGTGGATACATATTCTTTTAGTTTTCTTTTTGTCTAGGAAGATCTTTATTTCACCTTCCATTTTAAATGGGAACCTTGCTGGATGGAGTAGTCCTGGGTGCAGGCCCATGCTTTTCATTTCTTGGAATATTTCATGCCAATCCCTTCTGGCTTATAGTGTTTCTCTTAAGAAACCAGCTGATAATAGCCTTATTGGAGCTCCCTGGTGTGTTACTAGCTGTTTCTCCCTTGCTGCCTTTAAGATTCTCTGTCTTTAAATTTTGCCATTTTACTTATTGTATGTCTTAGTGGGCCCCTTCTGATTCATCTTGATTGGGACCATCTGTGCTTCCTGAACTTGTGTGACTTCTTCCTTCACCAGGTTAGGGAATTTTTCTGTCATTATTTTTTCCAACACCTCTTCTACTGCTTGCTCCTTTTCTTCTTCTTCTTGTATTCCTATGATGTGAATATTGTTATGTTTCATGTTGTCCTTTAGCTTCCTTAAAGTATCCTTATTCTTTTTGAGTCTTTATTTTTTGTTTTGTTTTGTTTCTCTAACAGGGTATTTTTTCCTACTTTGTCTTCCAGATCACTGATTCAGTCCTCTGCTTCATCTAGCCTGCTTTTGATTCTTTCTTGTGTATTCTTCATTTCAGATATTGCACTCTTCATTTATTCCTGGTTCGTATTCATGGTTTCTATGTTCTTTTCCATGCTACTATAGTTCCCATTAAGTTCCTTGTAGCTTTCATAAACTTCCTTGTAGTTCTCACTGAGTTCTTGAACATCCTTATAACCATCATTTTGAATTCTATGTCTGACAGATTGCTTGCCTCAATTTCATTTAGCTTTTTCTAGGGATTCTGCCTTTCCTTTCAGTTGGGAGTTATTTCTTTGTCTCCCCATTTTAGGTGACTCTTTTTTTGTTTCTGTCTCAGATTGCTCTGCTTTGGCTGCATGTCTTCATGGGGTGGCTTTCTGTTGGACTTAGTGGTGCAGTCTCTTTAATCTCCTGACCTGGATGCTTAGGGATGCCCTTTATTCAGCTTCTGTGGGCTCTCTTCTTATACTTGGGCTTTGATATTGATGACTCATTCATTGGCGGATCCTCCCCTTTGGCTGTCTGACTGGAAGTCACAACACCTACCACAGCTTGTATGCTGTTGTACAGGTGCTAGTTAACAAAGCAATACCACCCAGAACACCAAAACCACACCAGCAATATCAACTGTAAATAATCAAAGATTAATAAAGGTGGAAGAAGATTAAGAATATTATAAGATAGGAAAAAAGAATATGAAATGACTAAAGGAAAGAAAAAAAGTTTTGAGAGAGAAGAGGGAGGAGAAATAATAAGAGTAGGGAATAGAAGCAAGATGAAGAAAGGGAGAAAATAAAATTTAAAACATAAGTAAAAGGTGGAAGGGTGGTAGCAAAATGAAGAAAAGGGAAGAGTATAATATGAGATTTGAAATAACATTATAAAAATTGTGAACCAATAGGAAAAAATTACAGAAAAACCATAACAGGGTCAATAATGACCTTATGAGCAAAGATCAATTAAGGAAGAAAGAGAATAAGAATATTATAAGGAAGAGAAAGGAGAACATGAGATATCTACAGTAAAGAAAAATTATTTTGAGAGGATAGAGGTAGAAGAAATAATAAGAGCAAGGAATAGAATCTCGGCTAACAGTAAGGAAAAATAAAATCCAAACTCGAATAAGCAAGGGAAGGAGGAAGGCAAAATGGAGTAAGACAGGGAGAGGGTAACCTATGAGATTTGAAATTAAAAAACAGTGAACAAATCGGAATACAACTGAAGGAAAAACAACAATAACCACAATATCCATGTCAAACCAGCCACAATTTATAAAGGTGGAAAAAAATAAGAATATTATAAAAAGAAAAGGAATGTGAGCTGACTAAAGGAAGGAAGAATGATTTTGAGAGGATAAAGGGAGGAGAAATAGGAAAAGTAAGGAATAGGAACAAGGTGTAGCGAGAGGGTAAATAAAATTTACAATGAAAATAAGAAAGGACAGGAAGGAGACAAAATGGAGTAAGACAAAGCAAGGGTACAATGTGAGATCTGAAATAAAAATAAGATTAAAAATACATAAAAATCAAAAGAATGAAAAATAAAAGATAAAAATAGTGAATTAGTTGGAATATAGTTGAAGAAAACAAGAAATGTTAAAAGACACAAAAAAGAGAAAAGTAATGCAAATTCTGGAGAAGAACAAGGTGGAATTTGTCTCAGCAGAGTTTGACACCTGCCTTCTGTCTTCTCCTTCGAGATCTGCCTCTGGCTTTGTATCAGCTGAAGGTCCAAGGGTGGATCATCCAACTTCTGGCAGCACCGCATGTACCACCTTCACCTGCCTCTAGAGGGGCCTATTGCGATCAGGAGGGCGGGACCCCTGGTTTTCCCCTGGGAGGTGCTGTTCAGTCTTATGGTAAAATTTTGGTTGTGTTTCCCCTGCCTCTGTGCCACCCATCTTGGTCTGTCCCAGCTTGTTTCCAATAATGTATAGTTTCTGATGAGCTAGCTGTCTGTTTCAAGGAAGAGGTCAATCTGTGCAAAGAGGGTCAGTTCTTTCCTGCTTGGTGCTGTTGGCAGCTCTGTGTGAGAGACAAGTCTGAGCAGAGCTCTGATTTCCCTTTGCTGCCTCAATTTCTGATCTCCCTGCCCTGCGGGCCTCGGTGGAATAGGACCCTAGGAACTAGTGTATTTTGTCTTCCTGAGAGAAGTTCAAAATGAGTCTATTTGGAGATTCTATTGCCTTTCTCCTGCAGGTATGCACCCTGCAGGGATTCTTGAGGCTGTCCTGCTGAGCTTCCCCCTTGGATGCATTGGATGTGGTGCTTTCAATCCTGCAGGAGGTGGGGGCTGGGTACAACCTTCAGCCCAGAGGTTTGAATTCTGTTTCAATCTGAATTCAATGATAAATAATCTGAGGCACTCAACTCTTGCCCATCTAATTCCCGGCCCACTGCCCTCACAGTAGACACAGTCCCAAACTTCGTTTTGCATAGCCCCTGACTTGCTAGCTGCACTAGGCTGGGGCCAGAAATCCCTTTGCTATGCAATTTTCTGATCTCCCTGTCCGTCTGTATTCAGTGGGAGCAAACCATGCTTTCAGTCTTGCCCCTTTGCTGGCAGGGCAGCTGCACACGGAGTCCCTGCCCAGCACACTTCAGCTTCCCTTTTAAAAAGTCCCTCTGTGGCACACCCACTGCAGCACCAAGTCACTGTCTGACTTTCCAAGCACACCCCCTCCCTAAAAAGTCAGGAGTCTCTCAGGGGCATGGCTGACTGCATCCAGCCCCCACCCAACCCAAGTACAAGTAAGTGTCCCTCTCTCTCTCTGACACTCTCCTAGTTGGCACTTGGCACTGCAGCTATGGACTTGCAGCTTGCTGTGTGTGTGTATCCTGGATCTCCCCAACCTCACACATCCTTCCAAGTCACTTTTGGAAAGGGTTTGTGGACTCCCCGCCTGGGGACTGGAGTCCCCTGCCCTGGGAGGGGAGGGAGCCACAAAGCTGCAATTTCTAACCAATCTGTGTGCTGCTGCAGGTCCCGCACACAAGTATCTCCCCTTCAACTTATAAAATCTCTTTACCACCCGTTGTGAAGTGTCTTCCGTACTCCTTGGCTCAAAACTTCATATCAGCTAAGATTTCATTGATCGTTCACATTATTTGTCGGAAGGTCAGCCAGGAATCCTATTTGGGGCAAAAGCAAGTGGACTCAGCTTCCACTACTTGACCACCATCTTCAAACCCCACTTCAATACTTTTTCTCAAATCAAGATTCTAGATCAGTGGTGTCCAACCTACCGCCTGCGGGCCGCATGCATCACAGGTTGGCTGTGAATGCAACCCAACACAAAATCATAAATTTATTTAAAATATTATGAGATTTTTTGTGTGATTACCTGTTGCAATGTGTTTAATATGTGGCCCAAGATGACTCTTCTTCTTCAAGTGTGACCCTGAGACACCAAAAGTTTGGACACCCTGTCTAGATCTTTTCCCAACTTTTAGCACTGTAAGAGCAAAGAGAAACTGCTGCTCTCAGCCTCATTTTCTCTTTTGAAATCACTGTACCCAAATTATGGTGCTACACTCCATGTTTTCAGCTTCAGGTAGTAAAAAAGATATTCAGGTATCTAACTAATCAGTGTACATTAAACATTTCCATTACATGTTTTGCCCTTGTATTGTATTTTTGAGTGATTCTTTAGTTCATACTGTCAAGAATGTGGAGGAGGGTATCACACATGCATAGTGTATTTATGTATGTGGTTAAATACAGAAATCCAAGGGGAAAAAAAGACAAACAGAGGTAGGCAGAACCAGAAGCAGAGAACAGGAAAAAAATATAGATTACAAATATACAGCAGTGAAATAGGGAAAAGGAAAGGTCAATCAACACTTATTGATCACTTTCTATTTACAAACACTATGCCCAGAGTTTGAGCTATGCTAAACAGAGACTACAGCTGGTAAAGCCACATGAATAAGGAGGACAAGAAGATATGAAGGTTCTCCTCTGCTCTCATTTTCCTTTATACATGCTTTGTAAGGGTCGTGTTTGCTTTTTCTTCACTGTCTTACTGCATTAAGGCTGCTGTAACAGAAACCATCGACTGGGTGGCTTATAAACAAAGCACGTTTATTTCTCACAGTTCTGAGGCCAATAAGTCCAAGATCAAGACACCAGCAGACATAGTGTCTGGTGAGGGCCTGCTTTCTGGTTTGTAGATAGCCATCTTCTCTTGCAACTTCACATGAAGGAAGGAGCCAGAGAGCTCTCTATCGTCTCATTTATAGGGGTGTTAATCTCATTCATGAAGGGTCTACCTTTACTAATCACCTACTAAAGACCCCACCTCCAAATACCATCACATAGGCATTAAGATGAATCTTGAGGGGTTACAAAAACCCAGTCTGTAGCACCAGCTCTTTACGTGGCTAGAACGTCCTCATCTTTTAATTTTTGGCTTAAAGATTGTTACCTCAATGGGAAGGCCTTCCTTGAGCATCCTGATCTGTAGGACCCTCTGATCACCCTGCTTATTTGCATTAAATATAATTAAAACACTTAGGATTATTTTATTTATTAAGTTCAGACGTGAGGGCAGGCACCATGTCTATCTTGTCCATTGTCTGCCCAAGGTCCAGCACAGTGCCTGCTGTGAGGAAGGGCACAATAAATATCTGTTGAATAAGTGAATGTCTGATATTGCCTAGTATTGTAACTCTGGTGACATGTCTGTCTTTTCATCCATAGGAAGTTTATTGAGGACAAAGGCAATTTCTCTGACTTTTTGTTGAATCAATGATCGGGAGTTGACTGCCATAACTGTCCACATTTTATCCCCTTTTTGTTGAATAAAATGTATTTTAACAACAACAATGTACTATTTGGCCAATAAAATAAAATCTTCTTAACTCTGATGATCTAATACATTATATTATGTATATTATACATTGATATAATGTTATGAGTAAAGGTAAAAATATTATGATGGAGGGTGTCGAGGAGTAAGGCAGGGAAGGAGGAGATAAGGAAGGAAGGAGGAGAGTGGCACCGTGAATACAGCTGTGACATGAGTGTAGGCTAGAGGTTCCTGGATTCTTGGTACACAAATGCCTTTAGTGATTTAATAATTTAGATAAAGGACCCTAGTCTAAAAAAATACCTGGCAGTTCTATTTTTTAAGTAATTAGGTTCAAACAACATAGCATATACCTATGCCCTACTTAGTGGTCATTGGAAAATAATGCACATAAATTAAAAGTGAGCATAATATTTTTATTTCATTTTTAAATAACCAAAACTACTTATTAAAGGAATATGTGCATCTTTTGGACACCGCCTACCTTCCCAAACCTTGGAATCATATAGCTGCCGCCACTCTAATTTCTGTTTTACATTTGTTTTCAGGGGGCCCTTGTTTGATCACAGCAACCACCAAAAACCCAGCTTCACAAACATTGTCATCAAAAGGAATGTGCAATCTCATGTTGAAACTGAGAGCTACCTGGATGGAGGTAGCAGTTTACACAGTATCTGAGTTATGTCAAATATTGTTTTGCTTCCTCAAATATTTAAAATGACCTATGTATCCCTGTGAATTAGCCACAGCACCATAGGTGCCTCAGAGCACAGTCTGGGAACAAGGAGTTCTTTGAAGTCTAGCACACACTAATTCAAATATTGACTCTACCTTGTTTTCAACCGTGTGACCTTGACAAGTCACTAAAAGCTTTCTGTACCTTAATTTCATTATCTTAAAAATACAGATAATATTCTATAATGTCTCAATTTCCCATAACTTTGCACACAAGCATCTGTGTTGAGTTGAATTATTACTGCTTTTTGTATTTGGAGAGAGTGCGACTCTTGAACTTGAAACTTAAAAAAAAATAGAGATAACAATAACACTCAAAGTTTTGTGGAAATGAAATCAGATGAAAACAAGGACATACAGCCCAAGCACAGTCCTTTTTGCGCACAGAGGAAATATACAGTAAATGATGATCTCCCCTCCATGAGAAAGTGAGGTGTTAATCTCGCTGCTCCTTCTTTTAATCCTTTTGTGAGTCACTGCCTTGCATTACAGAAAATTCACTGGATGCCTGATGGCCGTGTCTGTTCCCAAAGATTCTGCACTTTTCCTCTGTTAGGAGACGCAGTCTAATTTTTTTTCTATAGAGGAACCACATCTTTCTCCTGTTAACAAAAAATAGTCAATTACCATTGAAATGTCCTTGGAAGCTTTTATTAATACTAGGCCTATTCTCTCAAAAGTTCACACATAAACTTTTTTTCCCCTTGGACTTCTTCCTTAGGCTCCCTTTCACTACAGCAGTAACAGCCAAGGATTAGTTTGAATGGTTAAATGTGGTTAAAAAAAAAAAAAGAATTTTACCTTTTTGTCCCCCTCCACTTCAGTCTCTTCACCAGGAGGAAATACTGGGACCCCCATTAAATTCTATTTCCTACCAATAACTTCACCTGCATTTCCAACATGAACTTAATTCCTCTAGCCTCTATGGAATTTATGGAGAAAAAGTTAATAATTAATGTTTTTCTGTTGGACAGTTACCTTTGTTTTGTGAAGTGCACTTGAGAAATGAGCTTTTCTTAGGGTATACAATATATCATACACAGCATCACACAGAAAACCTTCAAGTAAGACAAATCCCAGTTCTAATCCTGGCTCTACCACTTTTGAGGTTTGTGACTTGGATTTATGATTTTACATCTTTGAGCCTTCATTTTCTTATCTGTAAAACAAAGATGATAATAATAAATAACCTTAAAGTAAAAATAATGTTATTTAAATGATTAACAGGGATAATATGTTTAGCATAGTAGCACAGTAGCAGACATGTAATAGTTTCTCTATAACTGATGTCCATCATCGTCATCATCATCATCATCATTATAATCATTGTCATCACCATCATTTTGTTTATAAACATAAGAGAGTCTAACAGGATCAGTAAAATCCATTATTCTTGCTTCAATAGTGTTATTCTCCTAGGTGGCGGACCACAGGACTCGAGAAAAAAAGCAAGTTCATGATTAGCTGATACCATCCTCTCTTCTTAGTCACTAGGGCTCTTTTTGATTCCAAATAGAAATTCTTTAAAAAAAATTTTTCTTGAATAGGGTCAGACAATTGAATCTGAGTGAGAGCATAGCTACCATGCGGAGCTCCAGTCACAATTTTGGGGTAAAGTGTGAAAGTTTGATCTAAACATACCAGATAACTTGATTACTGAATGTCTAAGGGGAAAGAATAGTAAAATGCTTAATTATATTTACATCCCTGTGTTGTACAACTATTTGGTTTGTTATTTTGACTAAAACAAAATGCCTATACTTCAATATTAAGTGTCATAAAATATTTTAATATTATTTCAAAAAATAAGTTCTATTTATATTTATAGAATATTGTACTAAACAGAAATTTGCACTATTTCTTATTGTCAATTACCTTTATTTTATTGATAAACTAAATAAGATCTAAAGAGGTACTCTGACCTGCCAAGGTAACCTGATTAATAAATGGTGAAACAGGGATAAAATAGAAATATGTCACCTTGTAACTGAAATTTTTTGAAAGTCAACATATTTTATGCCTTTCATAGTACCATTTATCAAAAAGTTGCATCTGCTTCTACTTACAAATTTCTCCAAAGATGTGTAAACTTTTATTCTTAATTCTGCCAACTTAAAACTTTATCATAAATTTCTTATACTAAACCTTTGAAATAATTTTTCAAAATCTACAGAAACACAGATTTTCCTCTTCATCTCCAGCATTTCCATCAGTCCCACTCACTTTTTTATCTCTCTTCAAATCTGACACTGCATTTTAAGTTTCTAACGTTCTCACAGCTGAGCTCACCAGGAAGCACACGATATAAGGGGAGCTCCTTGGACTAGCACCCAGTAGAGTCTCGCCTCCATGCTGGACCTCCGTCTCTCTGTGTGAACCTGGGCCTTA
This sequence comes from Micronycteris hirsuta, assembly GCA_004026765.1. NCBI lineage: Eukaryota > Metazoa > Chordata > Mammalia > Chiroptera > Phyllostomidae > Micronycteris > Micronycteris hirsuta. The sequence goes on from PVJI01005548.1 coordinate 69,316, forward strand.
CTGAGTCTCGGGATCCACCGCTAGGAAATGAAATGGTTGGACTAGGTGATCGTTTAGTCTTCTTCCATTGAAATATTCTTTAAAAACAAAAAAGTATCAGGTATACCCAGGTTTTTCACAGGCAAAATATTCCTATATAAACCTAACCAAAACCAACCCAAAAGATAGAACGTCAGCCGAGAGTTAAAGAAATGATGTTTCTCTGCAATACCCAAAGACCTCCCCAAGCCTGTCACTGTGGGGACCTCAACATTGTAGTAACAGCTCCTATCTGATCATAATTAACAGATTAGTTGTCAGGCAGGACACATTCATTTTTCATATTTTTGTCCTCAAGTAAATTCTTTCTCTGATTTAATAAAATATGTCTAAATGTGTTACATTAATATTCTAAACTAACAAGTACTAATAAATGAAAATATGCTGAAATTCTTTTTTTTAATTCAAATTAATCTAACGGTTAAGGGACAAAATACATAAAGATAAAAGAACTGCTGGGCATGAATCTACATTGGTACATATATAGACAAGCCATTTTTACATCTAGAAAAAAAGTGAGAATTTGGTATTTTTGCCTTCCCTAATGCTCTACCACTACTTGTTACCTGGAAATAATACTTTAAATTATGAAAGTTTAAAATTCATTTACATGTTTTTTACATGTTAATTTGTCATGATAAAATTCTATTCTTATATTGTTGCTCATTTCATTCAATGAATTTATTTAGAATGAAGACTTAGCAGGCTAGACTGATCCTGAGAAAACTAGACACATTAGGAAGAACGCATGACACAGTGAAAGAACTGGGCTCACGGGAAATAGCAGGAATTAAAAGGGAGATTGGTGGTCAAAGCAGGACTTATAGAACCCAGTTTTGCATTAATATGCCACGGATTTAAAAAAATCCAATTAACCAGTGATATACTTTCTTTTTAGAACTCTTAAGAGAGTTCCCCCCTTAGAACGTCTACATGTGCTTATATATATGGATGTATCATATTACTGATATATGGCTTATCATAATTCAATCTTGTGTTATTATGAGTTATATCTCATCTCTCCAACTAGAATATAAGTTCCCAGAGGTATGGGTGATAGTTTGTCTTTCTTTGCAAGCTCTACAGTTCTTTGCACAGTGTCAGGCATATGAACAGCATTCAGCAAGTGTCTGATGAACAAAGGTAATCATTTAAATTAGAAAAAAATTAGGGCTTACCTCAGAGACAAAGATGATTCACTTCTCCCAATACTCCAGTGATTAAAATATTAGAGCCCCATCTTTAAATCTGAACCAAATAAAGATATTCCCATCTTGGTTAACCATTGTTTAAATGTTTACTTTCCTTGTTCTATATTATTATATCTCTCAGGATTCTTTTGTTCATCCAGCTAATGAAATGAGGATTGGGGAGCTTCACCCTTCATTAGCTGAGACCCCTCTGTACCCACCCAAACTTGTTCTGCTAGGGAAGGACAAAAAAGGTAACATTGTGACCCTGATGTGGAAAGTATGCCACAAATGCATGTGCATGATGATTCACCAGTTGTCAGTTATGATAGACTATAGTCTATAGAAATGTTTTACAATTATGTATTTCTAACATCAACCAATATGCTATATTTTTCATACTTACTTTTCTGTGTTTATAATTGTCAGTGTCCAGAGCATTGTAATATTTTCCCCTTTACATTTCAGAATCAACTGATGAGTCTGAAGTTGAAAAAACTCACTGTCTGAATAACAGTGTTTCCTCAGGCACTTACTCAGACTACTCGCCTTCCCAGGCTTCCTCAGGATCCTCTAACACCCGGGTTAAAGTGGGGTCCTTGCAGACAACAGCTAAAGATGCAGTACATAACTCTTTGTGGGGTAACAGGTATGTTTAGAATTCCCTCTCTCCTGTTCCCAAATGCTTATTTTCAGCAACATTTAAAAATGAATTTGTCTTAACTTTGGAATTGTATCAGCACTTGAGTGACATAGAAGACAGAAGCGGCAGGTAAGCCAATGTAGTCCCCTGGGATTTCCAAGAGCACTTGCATCCAATTTTACAAAACAAAACCATTGTTTAAGGGAGAGATGGTAGGGAACTAACAGGTTGAGATGATAGGACAAGAAAAATTTTATTTTTCTAAGTATATTTTATTGATTGTGCTATTACAGTTGTTATTCTCCTCCCTTTATTCTCCTCCAACCTCACACCCCCTCCCACCTGCATTCCCCTCCTTTAGTTCATGTCCATGGGTTGTACATATAAGTTCTTTGTCTTCTACATTTCCTATACTACTCTTAGCCTCCCCCCTGTCTGTTTTCTACCTACCATTTATGCTACATATTTTCTGTATCTTTCCCCCCTCTCTCCCCCTCTCACCCTCCCCACTGATAACTCTCCACGTGATCTCCATTTCTGTGGTTCTGTTCCTGTTCTAGTTGTTTGCTTAGTTTGTTTTCGTTTTTTGTTTTTTAAGTTCTGTTGTTAATAGCTGTGAGTCTGTTGTAATTTTACCATTCATATTTTTTAGCTTCTTTTCCTTAGATAAGTCCCTTTAACATTTCATATAAATAAGGGCTGGGTGATGATGAACTCCTTCAACTTGACTTTATCTGGGAAGCACTTTACTTGCCCTTCTATTATAAAGTATAACTTTTCTGGATAGAGTAATCTTGGGTGTAGGTCCTTGTCTTTCATGACTTCAAATACTTCTTTCCAGCCCCTAGACAAGAAAAATTTTTTAATCAAAAATTGTTGTTCCAATACTTATATATGCATGTAGGCATTTCACCTTCCCAATGGTGCTGCGGGTTAAAGTAAGATGCATGTAAAGCCCTCAGATGCCTAGTGCAAAGTACATAGTCAGTAAACTTTTTATCACTATCATCAACATCATTTTATCACCACCTGGAACAGTCAGAATATAACTAAAAGTATTCAATCTTTCCAAAATGGATCCTGTTCTATATTACTTCCATTTTATAGAAGAAAAAACAAAAGCCACAGACTACAGTAAAGTGACTCAGTGAAGTGGTATTTGCCCAGCTTCCATTCCCTTGTTTTGTAACTTGTTGCTATGTTTTACACTACAAATAGCAAATAAAAGTCATAAGGTCATACAGGTAGTCAATGACTTTTATTCATATTTTACTGATAATATCACTACTGTTGGAAATAAATTGTTTCATAAATAACTCTATTCATTGATGCCCAATATAATATTCACACAACCCTTTATAAATTTATTATTTGTGATACAAGCTGAGGTTAATATTGGTACTTTTTTAAATTAGTAAAAGCAAAAAAAAATTAGTAAAAGCAGTTAAAAATCTTATTATTGTGCAAATGGTTTAGAATACATTTAGAAAAATGAGCATCTTCTAGACATACTGCGGTACTTGTGTGAATACACCCATGACCACAAGTCATTAATATAATATAATATAATATAATACAATATATATAATATAACATAATGCAATTTACATTCTAGAAAAAGATTCATGAGCATATTCCCTGTGCAATGGATTTAATGTTTTCAATACCTGGCCTTCAAATAAATATATATACTGAGCATTTATAAGAAAGGCAATCTCAGTGAGTAATTTGGAAATGTGCTAAATCAGAAATTTCAAGGATGGGGACCAAGAGTCAAGTGATTCTAATTATTAGACAGGACCTAATTATTATATAGATCTAATATAATTAATACTTATATATAGACCTAATTATTATGTAGATCTACAAGACCATCACTGAAGATCTATATAGTTCATTCAGTCAGTCATTCAATCATTCAACAAATATATTTTTAATGCCCACTCTGTGCCAGCCACTATGTTGGGCCTGAAGAAAAATTCTAGCCGAAGACACAAGATAATACACAATAAATAATGTAACAGGTAAATATATAGTTTGCTATAAGTTGATGATTACTAGGAAGAAATTAAAGTTGGAGCTAGGTGAAGAGTGGAATTTTTGGACATGAAGTAGCAATGCTGCCTTAATCATAAGTGAGGTATGGGTGAATGACCAGTTAGGACAGCGGCGTTCTTGGCTGTTTCTTTTCTTTCTGGCAAAGACCCATTTTCATATTTTTGTCTCCCCATTGTTTTCCCAGGATTGCACAATCTTTCCCTCAACCTCTTGATGCAAAGCCATTACTCAGCCAGCGGGAGGCTGTCCCCCCAGGGAATCTACCACAGCGTCCTGATCGGCTGCCGATAAGTGACACTTTCACTGACAACTGGACTGATGGCTCACATTATGATAACACAGGGTTTGTGGCAGAGGAAACCACAGGCGAGAACGCCAACAGTAATCCTCTCCTAAGTTCGAAATCTAGAAACCCACCTTCTCATGGACGCAGGCCTTTGATTAGGCAGGACAGGATTGTCGGTGTTCCCCTGGAACTTGAGCAGTCCACAAACAGACACACGCCAGAAACAGAAGTGCCTCCCTCCAATCCCTGGCAGAATTGGACCAGGACCCCTAGTCCTTTTGAAGACAGGACCGCTTTCCCTTCCAAATTAGAGACAACCCCCACCACCAGCCCCTTGCCTGAGAGGAAAGAACATATAAAAGAATCTGTTGAAATACCTAGTCCTTTTTCTCCAGGAGTACCATGGGACTATCATGATTCCAACCCCAACAGGAGTCTCAGTAACGTCTTTTCTCAAATCCACTGCCGCCCAGAATCTTCTAAAGGCATTTCCATTAGCAAAAGCACAGAGAGGCTTTCCCCACTAATGAAAGATATCAAGTCCAACAAATTCAAAAAGTCACAGAGTATCGATGAAATTGACATTGGTACATACAAGGTTTATAACATTCCATTAGAAAACTATGCTTCTGGAAGTGACCACCTAGGAAGCCACGAGCGGCCAGATAAAATGTTGGCACCAGAGCACGGTATGTCCAGCATGTCTCGAAGCCAGTCAGTCCCAATGCTGGACGACGAGATGCTCACTTACGGAAGTAGTAAAGTGCCACAACAGCAAAAAGCTTCCATGACAAAAAAAGTCTATCAGTTTGACCAAAGCTTCAATCCCCAAGGAGCCCTAGAAGTTAAAGCCGAAAAGAGGATACCGCCCCCTTTTCAACACAATTCTGAATACATGCAACAGCCTGGCAAAAACATCGCCAAGGATTTGGTCAGTCCCAGAGCTTACAGAGGATACCCACCAATGGAGCAAATGTTCTCATTTTCTCAGCCATCTGTCAATGAGGATGCTGTGGTGAATGCCCAGTTTGCAAGCCAAGCGGGCAGGGCAGGCTTCTTGAGAAGAGCTGACTCCCTGGTGAGCTCCACAGAAATGGCCATGTTTAGAAGGGTCAGTGAACCTCATGAGCTGCCTCCAAGTGATAGGTACGGCAGACCTCCGTATAGGGGAGGTCTGGATCGCCAAAGCAGCGTTTCAGTGACTGAGTCCCAGTTCCTGAAAAGGAATGGCAGGTATGAAGATGAACACCCTTCATATCAAGAAGTGAAAGCTCAGGCTGGAAGTTTTCCAGTTAAAAACCTTACCCAGAGAAGGCCATTGTCTGCAAGAAGCTACAGTACAGAGAGTTACGGTGCCTCCCAAACCAGGCCAGTTTCAGCTAGGCCTACTATGGCAGCTCTTTTGGAAAAAATACCATCTGACTATAACTTGGGTAACTATGGTGACAAGCCATCAGATAACAGTGATATAAAGACGAGGCCTACTCCTGTGAAGGGAGAGGAGAGCTGTGGTAAAATGCCTGCAGACTGGAGACAACAGCTGCTTAGACATATAGAAGCTAGAAGGTTAGACAGGGTATGTTTGGCATTTCTCTGTAAGAATATCCCTCGTGCCTTTAGTTTTGCTTTATTGGCATTTCTAAGTACATGTAGTGAAGCATGAACTACATGAATGAATAGATGATCAGCATTTTATTTATTTTTATATTGTGGGAAATTGATCATTAATAGCTTTTCATGGATATTGTTTAATGCTCTTTGAGAGTCCATAACCTGTAGATGAGTTACTTATCAAATCCAGCCTAAATATTGTTAGTAAGAAAGAATTTCACTTTACTATATGGGATGGTGCTTCGATTGCTTTCTAGCCATTAAGGCAAAATGCCTCTCCTAGGGCACACAACTGTTCTCTAGTGACCGAAAGAGTACGATTTTTTTATTGAATCGACAAAAAGTGGATATTTTGCCCCTTTCTGCACAGACCCACTTTTATTAAAGTCAGGTCTAATTTGTTTATAAAATTTGCATATAGTTACCACTATGGGACTACTAAAGTTGTTACTTCAAATGAGCAATAATCTTCCCAGCAAGAAACAGAAAAATAAAATGAGCAGAGATTGAATGCCCTCCTACACATTATTTTATTCTATAAAATCCTGCCATTTAGAATGCCAATCTTTATATAGAAAGAAATGTTTAAATTAAAATCATACTACAGACAACATATATAGATTATGTCTTTATGAAGACTACAAATGTATAATTAGTGTGTATACTGCAGGAAAAAAAGGAAATTAATACCAACTCAGATAAAAACTGAGTCACAATAAAGCATGGAATGCACATTTATTGAGAGTAAGAAATGTACAAAGCCTAGAATTATTTTTGTTGCCTATTAATTTCTCTCAAGAGAAATCCATTCTTTCATTTCCTAGAATGATGATCAGTGACCGTCATTACCAAGTGTCCTTTGTGGCTTTGCTACAGAGAGCTACATGTGCTCTGCATTGACCTCAGAGTCCTAAAGCTCCTTTTTCTAAAAATGAGAAAAAGCTCCTTTTCTCATTTTGCAGATTTAAAAGCTCAGTGTCAATTGGGAATCTGATTAATAATATGCCATTAGAATGTTTCACTCAATAGTTTTATTCTTTTATTTGGTGTCCTGCTAAAAGCACATGTCACTGCATTTATTATATATTTCTTTAATATTGAATTTTGTGTTTTCAGGTATACTCTTTTTCAATAATTATATTGTTTGTAGGTCGTGTCTACATGACAAGGAAACAATTATTTTTAGGGACACAGTGAACTAATAAATGTGGGTGTGGGTGTGGTTGTTACCTTCTCAATGTGAAAATTGGTTCTGCCTTGCCAAATATTTCATCGGAATGTCTGTTTCAAATAGGTGTGCTCAGTCCCATTGAAGGGAGCCTCATCAAAGCCTCATGACTGGCTGTCAGTGGGAGACACCTGGTCGGTTGTCACCATGCCTTACCTCAAGTTATACCCTCCATGTAGACAGATAACTTGGAGGGCGAAAGTATTTGGGGCCAAATAATACAGTACAGTTTGGGAACTCTGGCCTTGTGTAGACACGACCATACATAACAGGGTAAGATGAACAAGTCAAGAAAGGTTATCAGAAGCTTTTTGAAGCATATGTACAATGACTAGTAATTTGAGGCAACAAAGGAGTGAGCAGAAACAACGTATACAAAAGAAAGACAAATTTTGAACACTTGGCGCCATCATTTATTTACTGGTTTCCCAGATAGTTTCTCTCCTCTGCTTAGAGCTACTGAAAAGTAGGCGGCTCCTGTGATGGGAGCAGGGATTTCGAGGAAGGAAGATAAGCTTGTGGGAGGGTGTTTTGATCTCCAGAAGCCTGGAGACCCATCCTGTCCCAGGTCCAGATCAATGAAAGTAAACGCATGTATTTTCCATTGCTGTGACAGCACTTGCCTTTTTAATTAGCCTCCATGTATCCCTTGTTTGGTTACAATTTTCTTACTCTGTCTTTCATTTCTCAGAGCAATTTAACTTATGTTCAATAGTGTCTCATTTGATTCTAAGACATTAAATTACCTTAGAGTATGGCTTCAGGCCATTGGATCCTAGAAGCTCTTCCTCTTGTTTTCTCCAAGTAACATTTCCTTCCCCTTCTCAGTAGAGTTACCGAGCTATTCAGGCTTTATCTTCCTTTAAAATTCCCAGCTACTCAACAAGATGAATTCAGGGTACTGAGGCACAGGCTTGTTGTGTAAAACTAGTTTTGACATAACTGCACTACTGAACACTCTGTCCAAAGTCAGACTGCACCAGAGATACGGAGTGCTTTCCTCCCAGTAAAATTTAGTTGAGCAGTTTGAACCCAGGAAATCAAATTGTTACACTGGAAACTATGATATATTTGTCCATTCCTCATAAAAGAGACCTGCATAGAGGCCTGGACGTCGGATAAGCTTAACAACCAACGTAGCATTAGTTCAAGATCTTGCTCAATGCTTGGAGAGGCAGCTCCAGTACTACCCTTGATTAAATATGCTTGTTTTCTCCTCTAGTTTAACCTCAAGGCTCAAGCTTCCCCCCACAGAGCCCCACTGTGACCGAGAGAACGTAAAACATGACCCCATGTGTCCGAGACTGCTATTTGTCTATAGGGGCAGGTAGAGCACTAGACTGGAGTGATTTTTCAACCTCAAGAAATCATTCAAGTGCTAGATTGAACTGATCATTGTCCTTTTCAGTTTTGGTATAGTGCCAGTGATAAAACTTTGGATGAAACAACCAAAAATCCGTAACAATCATGACTGATAGATAAAGCACACCATTAGGAGAATAATAGTCTTTCAGTTGAGTTAAGTGAAACTTTGATGCTAAAAAGCATTACTTTGCAAATAATGCCCTAGAGCAGAATAGGTGTCTACTGTTAATGTTCAGTAATACTCAGTTTTTTTAAAGTATACTAAGTTAACTTTTGTAGAATTTTTTTCAAAGTAAGAGGATTACTTAAAGGACCAAATGCTGAATTATTACATTTCTATGATACATGAAAAGTGGAGATTGTACTGATGAAAACAAATTGATGGCCAGAATTCAAAATTTCTTAATTTTTCAATGAAGTTCTGTAGAAAATTTTAACTATCAGACACTTGGAATAACTTTAGAAGGTTAGCCAGAATTAAAATAACACCAGTTTCCTATAGCTATTCAGGTACATTTTGTGAACAGCATTAATAGTTCAAATCATAACTCCTTCAGTTTCTTTCTGAAATTTCTCCAATTTAAATGTAATTTTTAAGAAACAAAAAAATAAGTTAGAATATTTGGATCCTCATACAGCTTATTTGACTGGTTTAACTAAATTAATCAGTAAATCCAATCAGCCAGTGATCAGATTGAAGGAGGTTTTGGCCAGCTTTTTTTCTGAGTTGCTGTGATGAAGCCTATAGGCAGAAATAAAGAAACTGATTTGGGCTTTAACATCACAGTGCATTAGTTTTGAGGCAGAATTAGAAGATAGTACTTGTCTTTGTATGAGATGATCTCATAATGTGAAAGAGACCATGAGGTTTGCAGCTGACAAAATGTGATTGACTTCCCTGTTTAAATTTTTCTAGTCAATAACCTACCACAGATAAACCACCTTTGTCCCAAATCATACGTAAGAGAGAGACTTTATGCCTTTGTGTTAGCAGCAAATGTAAAACAGAATGTATCTTTGCTGTTTTGTCTTTTCTGTAGTTTTGGATGGTACTCATTATGTGCATAACTAACACTGTTTACTGTATGCTTCTGTCTGACCAAGTGCATGTTTTAAAAAAGGAAGTTACTGTTTGCTCGCTTAAAGTTAAATGTTATAAAGTTAAACATGTTCATGTAATGATTGGTTTGTTGAGCATGTGTTCACACCCTGTCACATGATTATTTCCTCTACTCAGAATGCTGCTTACAAACACAACACAGTTAACCTTGGCATGCTGCCCTATGGAGGGATTTCAGCAATGCATGCAGGCAGAAGCATGACTTTAAACTTGCAGACTAAGTCTAAATTTGATCTACAAGAACTACCTCTTCAGAAAGTAAGTATGGATTGCCCTACATGTGTCAGCATACCAAAGCCAATTAATGTTGTTTGCTCACTTAATGTGTTTAGGCTGTACATTCAACCCTGCTGAGAGACTCTCACGAGTCCATGAAGCACAAGGGCAAATAATGTAGAGCCTGAACTCTTCTTAGCTGCTAAATGAGTATTTGTAGCTAGACGGATTATCAGGTTCCTGCTTTACAGCTTTGCTTTTTGGATTGACCAGGTACATGGCTTTTTGTGTTGCTTTAAGGCTCATTTTTCATAGTATTCATTTTCTGTTTCTTTTATTCTTCTTTTCATATTTATTTTTGAGACATCCCTATCTTCCCTTGCTGATGCGTCCTAAGAACAGAGCTAGAAATTAACATTGGGTTTCTACTGATTTCTTTGGAAAACAGAGGGTCTTAAATTAGAATGGAAATTAAGTGGTTGACACTTCAAAATGCTTTTTCAGCCCATTTTCTTCACAGGAAATATTACACAGATAAAACATGAGGAACAAGTTTGTGACTTTGCAAGCAAATTGTTACTCATCCTAGGCTGATTTGAAAGTAGCAAGTTCACATAATTTTGAAAGACAATATAGACTCATTTGAAAGAAAATACACTGTAATAGGAAATATTTCCATTGTGAAAGGAACATTTCTGCTTGTTTTATTCAGCCAAAACTGAGAATGCACATTTATTTTACCTGTTTAAATTGATTAATGCCTTCTGTCTTGGTTACATTTTGATGGAAACTAATGAGTCATTTTTACACAATGTGTCGTTATGACTTTATTATTAATATAGTCATTAGCCTAGCAATTTTTTATGAAAAAAAGCAATGCAAAATGGGGAAAACAGAATGAAAGTAGCCTCCAAAAATTTCTCTCCTAGTAAAATTAATGACCACATGGAACAAACTCAACAAACTTCCATCCCAGAAAAATGAGGGTCAAAAGACTTTAAATTCATGTTTTATTGTCAAATTAGTCTTAATTACAATCCCTAACTCTGGATTGTTTGTTTCCCACTGTGAGTAGAGAAATGAAATCACAGACATATTTCTACTCACAGCTTTATCATCATTTTGAAAAAAACGTAACTAAGTGAAGAACATTTGAATGTTGTTTTTTCCTGTCCTCAGTCTTCGTTTGGAGGACCAGCAGTGTGTGGGTAACTTCCTCTCCAGGGAGAAAAACAACGCCATAATTTGTGATGTGTGAAATAATGTCAATGAAATAAACTCTCTACAGCCAGTTTCAAAGTACTAACGACATCACTGAAAGCAGAATGGGACTTAACTATAGATGACTCTTGTGAGTTAATACATGTTGGTTTCTATATCTTACTATCAGCAAGACCATTTTTGCCAGAGCCCCAACTTTAAGGGAACCTGTTTTTCATGTTTCATCAGGTGCCCAGGGCCCTCCTCCTCTGCCCTGACAAAACCTATTTTTAAAAAGGCCTTGAAACTTATTAGCACTAAGTAATAGATGAGATATCACACCTTTAATAGGCACCTTTCTTGGAGGTGCCTATTAATTAACAGACAGTTAATAGAAATCAAATCCTTAAACTAAAATGATGGAATTTCAAAATTTGGTGAGATTAGAGAGGTCTTGGTATGAAGGAAGCTATTCGTTGAATCCTTTGAAATTATACCTTATTTTGCTAATTTTAGCCCTATTTACTCTTATATCCATCTATAGAATAATATGGATATATTCAAAGTCTGAAAAATGGTAATATACTTTGAAGCACTCTCTCTGAATATCTAACTTATCTCCAGATATCATTTAGGCACCTCTGTATTGCTACATTAATTTTCTGATGTTGTTTGGGGTACCCTAGAGAATGGATTCACCAACACTTACTGCAGCTTTAGGATGATCTCTGACAGAAACATTGCAGAGTTCTCACATGTAGAGACTCTTCGGCCTCCCTCAGCTGGGCGCAGGGATGACCTTAACGAACTGTCTTTGGAAGCTACATTAAACTGTAAGCCAAAAATAATTCAACTATTGAAAGACTCCATCTGATAATAAATTATCACCAATACTGTATTATCCACACAAAAAGAGAAACAGAGACGGTAGGGGTTGGAAAAAGAACACAGTCAGGGGCCCTGGCTGGTGTAGCTCAGTGGAGTGAGCGCGGGCTGGGAACCAGACGGGCCCGGTTTGATTCCCGGTCAGGGCACATGCCTGGGTTGCGGGCCAGGTCCCCAGTGGGGACCACATGAGAGGCAACCATACATTGCTATTTCTCTCCTTCTCTGTCTCCCTCCCTTCTCCTCTCAAAATAAATAAAATCCTTTATAAAAACACTCAAATTATCAGTGTACGGCCTCTAAACTGAAGACCTTTAGGCATCTGGGACAACATTCCCACCCTGCTGCCGTTACTGTGTTTGGGCAGTGGTGGGTGCTCACTCAGTTTCGGGAGTAGTTTCGCCTCCGCTTCCTCCCATGATTCCAGTCTAATTCTCTTCCCCTTCACCTTAGTGTGCAGATAGGTCTGTTCTGGAGTGCTTCTTAATTAGAAAAGTTGTCTGGTTTTTCTGCTAGGCTTCCTGTGACCCTCTCTTCAGGTGCAGCCTCTCAGAGTCCCCCCTACATACACACACACCTTCTTTGATCCCCTGAGCGTTGTTGCTAACGGGTCCATTGCTTGAGGCTACTTCCCTGAATGCTTCCCTATAGGAAAGGAGAGAGACAAAATTGACTTACAAATGCATAAAAATCAATTACAACACTTTTGTCTTGCTACTTAAGATAATAAAAATTAATATACATTTACAATTTCTTTGCAGCCTTTAATGTTTGTTAGCCATGAGATTTCCACTGAAATACAAAATAAGAACAACTTATAAACACACATTTTCAGCAGATAAAATTGAAAAAGCTGTTCATTCTCCCATGGAAATCTGGAGCTATCTTTTTATTCATAAAATTCCTGAATGACAATACTGGCCATCTCTAGTTAGGTGCTATGGCAAATGACTCTGGGGCATCCTAGAAAGAATGAATGAATGAATGAAGCCTCCTAAGGAATCTAAAGTAGTGTTTTCACCTTAAGCAAGGGAAATAAAGTGACAGCCTACTTTTGTGCAGTGGTGCCCTCTGGAGGGGTCATTCAGGGGCTGAAATCCAGACTTTTTTCCCACACTCTCTGCTTGCCAAGCCTCACCTTTTGCAAGTAGGAGATAGGAGTAGTTTTGTATTTTCTCTGTCACCCTGAGACTTTTTGTAAGTTATGCACCCAGGGAGGGGCAGTTTTATGATTCCTGCCTTCCCCACCCCACCCCCACTTTGGTAATTAACAGAAAGGCACTATTTATGTGAGTTGAGATCCTGACTCAGCACATTATTTCTCTTTTGATTTGCATTTCTTTTTAGTTTACCAAAACGTATCTAGTTATTTTTTGTCAACTTTCTTTAAACAAATTTGTACTAAACTAATCAAAGGATATAACTATTTGTGAATGAAGATTGAAAAACACTGTGCTTGATAAAGTATTTACGCAGCAAATATTTATGTGAACTGAAAGGGAAAATTTTCCCAGATTTTACTATGTGTTTTGAATATTTCTAATGTTTTCATATTTATTACATTCCAGGTTGAGTATTGCACATTTTTCATGGATTACAAACTAAATATAGGCTTTCTATTCTATAAATAGTAAATTATATTTTCTAATTAGAAAATTACATTTTAATGTAATTTTATAGAACCATTTAAGATATTTAAACAAATGCAACAACAAAATTAGTTTAATAAATTTCATTTTCTTTAATGTTTTTACAATATTTATTGATGTTTTTTCCAATTTTCTAAAAAATTAATGGTATTTATGTTCAGAATATTTAAGACATAAATCTTAATTAAACTATAAAACTCATATTTTTTATCTACTCGTTCAGTCATTCATTCATTCATTTATTCATTTATCATCTATTCACTGCCTCTCCAAAAAGCATTTAAGGCAATGATCTTATTAATGGCTCCATGTGCTTCTTCAGATGTGTTCTGTTGTAACTGAACTTAGCTATTGTCTTGAAATTTTATGTTATCAGAGAGAAATATAACACAGGTGACCCTTGAACAACACAGGTTTGACGTGAACAGGTCCACGTATATGTGGACGTTTTTCAATAAATACTGTAAATGTATTTTCTCTTCTTTATGATTTTCTTACTAGCATTTTATTTACTCTAGTTTACTTTATTGTAAAAATATAATATATGGTACATATAACATACAAAATATGTGTTAATCAACTGTTTGCATTATCAGTAAGTCAACTGTAAACTATTAGAAATTAAGTTTGGGGGAGTTAAAAGTTATATGTGGTTGGCACACGTAACCCCATGTTGTTCAAGAGTTAACTGTATTGCAAAACGTCAATTCAAACTTCCATTTTTATTATCCGGATTTATGGTAGAATAAATAAATATTTTGATAGAAGGAGAATAAAGAAAAGGATTCATTAAGAATCTACTATGTACCCAGTACCATGACATACTTTAAATATGTTTTTTTACACAACCCTCACAAAAAGTCTCATACTAAGTATTTATCTCTATTGTATAGTTGAGAAATCTGAGTTTCATGTGCCACAGAAAAGAAGTCACCTACATTTTCACCGGTTTACTATTGTAACCTCTACACCTAGCATAGTAGCAGCTGAATTTGAATCTGACTCTGCTTGGCACCTAAGTCCCTGCTGTTTCTACTATATGATGATGCCTTCTCAAGTGTTTGTAAAACCTAACATTTCCTTAGATCATAACTCATAACAGCTGATAAAACTCTTATATGTACCCTGTTATCTCATGTCATCTTCATAACAATCCAGATAAGTAGATATCAAGGGACCCAAATCATTTGCCATTAGCTACAGGTAGATGCTTTCTTAGTTAGCTGAGCTTAATGAATGTCTTTTCTTACTGGATCTATGCAAATAGTGCCAACATTTTATCTGCATTTATTTACTCTAGTTCCTAGGGTCATGTACCTGATGCAATTTTTTTTCTGAAAGCAAAACAAGATTTCTGTAGTACCTTCGGGGCAATTTATACCTATAGCTTTTATTGACCTTGCTGCATTTATTATTGCCTACCTACCCTCAAGAAGGATTCTCTTAACTTTCTAATTATGCAAGATGTTTTTATCTTATAAAATACATATTTTCATAGACAGTAGTAAACATTACCAGAATAATGTTAGTATTCAAACAGATACTATTTCATCATTGTAATAAAATGCTGATTTAAAAATCATCTGGACATCACCTCACCATCTTCAGACTGAACCTTGTGATATAATAATTTAGATCCAAGGTTGGAATACATTTGCCAAACTTTTTGAAAAAATATGCAGGAAAAGAATAATATAGCAATAATTTCACCTGGAAATACTTTGGGGAAAATTATTTTTAATGAGATTTTTTAATCTAAGGTAATGCTTTGCATGAACTACGTGACGATTACTAAGCAAAATAGAACCTTCAGCTCTTAAGGGATACATCCCAAGATCTTTGCAAAGTGCCAAATTCTAATCCACACTTATATAATTTCCCTAACAAAAAATAGTAGTCAATTTCCCAAGCTTTTATTGCACCCATCAATTAGCAGACAAGAACAAAGCCCCTGGATCAGCTAAATTCATTTACCTTAGTTGTGAATCTGTATTCACATGTGGATACGCACATACACACATGCATGCATACACTCATATACAGGCTCATACACACACAGAGATATTTAGAGAGACACATAAACATGCATATTCATGGACATTTGTGCCTCAGCAAAATTAGAAATTACTTCTTCCAATAGACACGTGTGATCACTCACAGCCGTCAAAATCACAGATGTTAAATCTACGAATGTCCACAGCAATCTTTGGGACCAGCATCTATTTGACAAAACTTTTACTAGCATTACTGAATTTCTTAAATAAAATTTGTTATTTTTCACTAAATTACATTGACCATTTTCTCTATTGTTTTGAAGTATTACAGAATTGAGAAGTTGAGAGAAGGGTGCAGGTGATGATTTTCCATGTCTTTTATATATAATTGGTTATGTGTGGTGGGGATATAAAGATTTCTTTTTAATCTTTTAAAATATCTAAATAAAATGTCTAGAATGTGGTACTAAAAATAACTAAATGGATAATTTCAACTCAGTTTGGTTATTTTCTCTGAAATAATAAATTTCAGCAGCAATAACTTCATTACTATTTTTTACATTTTTCACTTGCTCCTTTTAACCTTCTATAGAATTTTAACAACTGAGCAACTCCATTTAGACACAGTTCAATAGCACTTTATCAAAAGTACAATTTTTTGTTAATAGCTATGCTCCTTTGGGGAAAGAATGTGAGCTTACATACAATTCTCTTTTGGTTTCCCCCTCACAAATATTAATAAATTGTTTTCATGGTCTATTTCTACAAATTTAAGTCATCTTCCTTAAAAACAAAAAAAAAAACAGAACAGTCTTGAAATTGACAAAGATCATCGTTTTCAGGCAATTCCTTTAATTTTGCTGCCCAGTGAAAGTATTGTTTTGTAGCTGCATGTTTATGTTTCCATTGGCCATAATATAAACAAATTGCTGCAGCTGCTGATCCTAATTTTAAAAAGAAAGGGAATCATTCCTAAACTAATGAAGAGCCTGTATCATGATATTAGGAATTTAACTGAAGAGTTTTAGCCTTTCTTCTTACACAGAAATAATTTTGCAATTCTCAGTTGCTGTCTGGGACTAGGAGTCCTGTCTGGCCAACTAAACCAAGTTTAGTGGAGAAAACAGAGACAAAGGGGACATGGAGAGAGAAAAGACATCTACGTTGAAGTCCGGCCACTTCTCAAAAATGTGTGCTGCACAGACTGAGCCAGATGGACTCATTTATTGTCCCACTTGACTGGCAAAGAAACCAAGCCAGAAAAAATGTGGACCAGTAATGCCTGCCCTGGATAATATTTTAACTGCTTAATTTTAATCATTTGATTTGTTATATTTTAATATCTAGAAAAATTGTGTGTGGGCATATGCAAGCATATTCCTCTGGAAGAGGTAAAGAATAGAAATTTAATGCTTAAAGACAGACAGACGTTGCATAGTTATTTGGTTATTTTCAAGTAATATGTACTTTAAGTGTATTATTTACATTTGATTTTCAAAGAAACACAAGAAAATTTATTCCTAGTTAACCCAAGAGCTCCAGTTCAATACCTGTGTTCTCTTTTTGTCACACTTTCTGATAGGCTCATGAGAAAGATATTTGTGTGGCCAAAGTATAAGAGAAAACTGAGTTATCTTCTTACTTTTTACTATATCCATTAGACCCTAGGAAAACATCATCTAGTATCATAATAAATCTCATTTTCAAATAGTTCCAAACAATACTTTTTTAAAATGCATGTAAGTCAGAAAACAGATAGGGTGATTGCATGTCTTCTGAAGGAGAAGAGCTAGGACTATTCCATATGATCAGATAAAGCCTGGCAAGGTTCTCATGTCTACCATGCTATGAGAAAGTAGTTAGTCGTCTAATTCTGCCATTCTAGGTTTAGAGGATAACACCTCACACAGAGTAGAGCTGCACATACATGCTCTAACCTGGCTTTATTTATCTGCAGTGATCCTTCAAAACATCTGCATAAGATGGATAAGAAACACTAGACATAATGTCTTACTCATAAGAATTCTCCAGGAAATCAAGTAGTTAGCACCGGTGTATCTTGTAGGTTAGGGAAGGAGACAATGTTTGTGAAAATCAGCTTTCAGAAGAAAAATATCCCACTACTATGTCCTTCCATGGTGTGTGGTCACTTGCTATTACTCAGGTCGGACTATGAAGGACCTCCCAAATATCTAATATCAATAATAATAAAGGCAAGGGAATTATTGTCTGTTAAACATAATAAGCAGCAAATCAGTGAAAATATTATATATATAAAGAGTTTAAATTTTAATGCATAAATGACCTATATAAATAAATTTAGAATTAAAGTCATGATTTACTTATACTGTGATTCTAATAGTACAATATGTTTAATGTTGTTTTCATCTTTCCCTCAAAGCTGTCTGTAGATAATGTCATAAACCACGAATCTTACGCTATGCTAGTGTTAACTATATTTTGAATTAGTGCAAGATATATGATCCCAGAATCAGTACAGCCTTATAAAATTTATTTCAGGCTATGGTTTAGAATACCGGAAGTTACACACTCTGTTTATATGGTTTTTACTTATATTCTAAAAGGAAATATCACACTAAAATAATGAGCAAGTTTTACATGTTGTAGTTTTTATCACTTGATTAATTTTATTATGACTTCTTTTATTCAGGTACTGTGAATAATCTAAACTTTAAAATTCAATAAATAATTCTAAGATTGTTATTTTAGTTGAATTTCTCACTGCTTCGAAAAAGCTGTCAATTTACAATTTTTTACTGAGTAAAAAATGTATAATAATACCTTCAGTTAAGCCTATATGTTTTTCTGTAATTAAAATTATTTTTACCATAATCATTAGGGACTCTTTTCAGAAAACAATGATAAACTTTTATTACATCACTAAAGAATGCCATCCCATTTTTGCAATAGACCCCGTCCCAGCAAAGCAACATTTTAGACAATGGACAAGAAGATGTATCTCCGAGCGGCCAATGGAATCCTTATCCTCTCGGGAGGCGGGATGTACCTCCGGACACCATTACTAAAAAGGTAACCAATTTTAAGTTAATGACAAACCATGACCTTGCACATCCATTATAATATGTAATCCATAAAGTATGTCTTAACATCATTTCTAATTTTGTGACAAATTTGGGCTAAATATCCTCTCACTATGAGAAGACTGGTTAACTGTAAGTGCATTGAAAAGGATGAAAAATGAATACTGCCAAATGTTCAGAGCTGGTGATAAATATTTACGAACAACATTCTGCTACCTCTCTGCCGATACTAGCACCTATTACTAATACCTGACACCCATCTTTGAAGTGCAAGTACAAGTACAGGAAGGTGTGTAACATGCGCTTCTGACTCTCTTGGCTTTGGCAGTATGGTGTAGTAGCCAATTTGCATAAAGTGAAATTTGACTACAAAAAGAGAGATTTGCATTGCTAACATTGTAGCCATGCATTGATCCAGTAGTCATTCATTTAATAAACAGTGAGCCCAGTAGCACTATGTTTTGAGCAGTTGCTAGATGCTGGGGGACAAAAATTAATAAGATATAGTGTCTTACTTCTAGAATCTTTTCATCTGATGAGGTAGGCTGGGTGCTATGTAGGTAATTAGAACACTACAAGTTAAGTTTTCATAAAGAGTGTAAAAAATACTCTGAGAGAAGATAGTTGCAATGTGTATGAAGGACAAAGCATTAGTTTTCCAGAATATATTTTTTAAACTCCTACAAATCAATATGATATACAATACAATAAATATTTTTAAAAATTGTAACCAGAGGGGAGGTGGGAAGAGATAATGGGGGAAAGAGGGGAAGGGTTTTCAGAAACAACTATAAAGGACACATGGACAAAACCAAGGGGGATAGAATCAGGGGAGGGAGGTGAGGATGGCTGTGGTCGGGGGGAGTGGAGGGGGGTAAATGCAGACACCTGTACTTGAACAACAATAAAATAATTTTTTGAAAAATT
Source organism: Micronycteris hirsuta (assembly GCA_004026765.1). Taxonomy (NCBI): domain Eukaryota; kingdom Metazoa; phylum Chordata; class Mammalia; order Chiroptera; family Phyllostomidae; genus Micronycteris; species Micronycteris hirsuta. The sequence continues at coordinate 88,789 of PVJI01005548.1, forward strand.
GAATCTTTTCATCAAGAAAATACAAAAAAAGATGCTATTTTATACTTGCTAGACTTGGAAAAATTAAATCTGAAAATTGAAGTCGTTTGCAAATATAAGAGCAATTGAAACTTTTTTATACTGGCCTGTGGGAATAAAAAGCACAATCACTTTGGTAACAAATTATCTTATAAAGCTAACCATGCACATACCCTACGTTACAATCATTTCCTTCATAAGATATTATTCTAGAAAAACTCCTGTACATGTCATTCGGAATACTTGTAACATTTAGAATAGCAGAGCATTGGAAAAACCCAGTGTCTACCACCATGAAATTGTGTACATAAATTCTGTTATTCATGCAAAGGAATATTTTACAGCCATGGAAATTAGTTAAATATTAATTTATATAAATAGTTAAACAGTAATTTATATAAAATTTAAAAATGTTAAGTGAAAAATTAGTTTCAGAAGATGGTACACATCAAAAATACCATATTTATAAATCTCAAAAATAAGCATAATTAAAATATATTGTTTATACATAAAGTACAGGAGTGGGAAAACTACTTTTATAAGGGAATGGTTAGCAAAAAATAGGAGTACTGTTGTCTCTAAAAGGGAAGCTGGGGGTAGGATGAGGGAGGAAGCTGGTATTATTGGTACTATTCTATTTCTTAGGTTGGATTGTGGCTCTTACACTCTAGTTCTTAGATTCGTGAGTGTTCATTTTATAATTGTGCTTCATAACTTACATGTGCACTACCTAGTCATACACTTTCTCTGTAACTTAGGTGATTTTACCCTTTATGATGATTTCAGTGCCATACACACACACATACACACACACACACACACACATATATACATATATATACATATATATAATCATTTACCCAAAATTATTGCTAACACCTTGAGATTTAGGTGTTACATATGCCATTACTCTGCCTATTGAGCAATACTCGGCACTGCAGATAACTGTAATATCGTGAGATTAGTGCTGTGAAGATGGATACGGTGCTATGAGGGCACCTGTGTAATAAAGCAGCTAAAAGAAGTTTGGAAAGAAGAGTGGTGTAAAATAAAGCTGGGGGGTAAGTATAAGCCAAATCATGCTGAGCTTTATTGTGAAGGAAATGGGAAAGGAAACATTGAACTATTTTAAACAGGGCAAAGACATGATTAAATTTCCCTTTAAAGAGCACTGATAGCTTTTCAGAGAACGAATTAGAGAGGAGAGAGACTAGAGGCAATTGAATCAATTAAAAACTTCTATTGTAATCTAGGGGAGAGTAGGTGGAAGCAATGGGCGGTAGAGAGAAATGCATAGATTCAGTATATTCTTAGATTGTACATAGGGCATAAGAGATAAATGACAGTTCCAAGGTTGATACCCAGGTTTCTCATTGGAGCAAGTGACTAATGATATGCACCCAGATAGGAAATAAAAAGGAGTAATAAGTGGAAGAGGAGGAGGGAGGGGGCTTACGTTTTAATGTGCTGATCTGTTGTATTGCTGGGGCATCTATGTGGAACTGCTTAGTGGATATTTGTATTCATTTACCTGAAGTTCATGAGAGAGCTCTTAGCTGGAAATACAAACTTAGCAATCATGACATTGAGCCATGAGTAAGACAGATGGATGACATAGAACTCCATGGAGCACCAATATGTAAGAGGTGTCCTTAGGGAGAAGAGAGAAGGAATAACTAAAGATTTTTTTCAGCAGGGTTCTTTCCACTGCAGGATATAAAAAAAATTCAAGGGAAATGGCCTTGAATATTAAGGAAATAGTTAGCTAATATAAGAAGCAGTAAAAATGTAGGGTAAGGCTCAGATTTCGTTTTCAGTTATATAATTTTAAACTTAAGATTTTCCCTTCCTCATCTTTCATTTATACTATTGGCTTTATCCTAAAATTGGTTCCCCTCAGTACAGAGTAAATAAAAAACTCAAGAAAGTAGTATCCTTTTGAACAAAAAAAGAGAGAATTATGGTGGAATCCGGAAGGGGATTTTTAAGATGGCAGACACTTGATCCTATTTAAAGGCTGATGGGAAGAAGCCTTTGGTGAAGAGGAGGTTGAAAATCTCAGACAGAAAAGGAGGGAAATCTGCTTCTTTATGAGGATAGAAAGGATGAAACTGATGGCTGGAAATTAAAGGAGTACCTGTCACAGCCTCGGGCAGATTGCCTGATCACAGGAGGAAACCATGTACGCATGCATACACAGCTGCAGAGGGCGATTGTAATTCTCCCATTCAAGGAAAAGCCTTATTCATTTATTAGTAATACTCAAGATGGGACTAAGAGGTGTTTACATTATATATCCATACATCCATTTTACATGAAATCTACTTTCAGAGCCCGTAATATTATGTTTAATCATTCAATCAATACAAATCATGATGATCATTTTTTTGCTTCTGTATGTGCTTTCAGAACCCCATGCAAACCTATATTGATTAAACATTTGTGGGCTAGTGAATCTCCTTAATGTTTAGAATAATTAATCTTTCTGAAAACTGTATTAACCTTCTATACTTCTTGTCAAATGTGAAGTAATATGTCTTTAAAATTTTATCATGTCTTTCACATGTAAACTTATTTGTAAATTCTTCCCACTATCATAATAAGCATTTTCTGACTGCCCCCATGTTATAGTCCTGAAATTTTAGAGCCTAGAAATATATAGGTCTACACAGAGAGCAGAGAGAATAAAGAGTTAATATTCAAATTTAGTTTTGTATTATATTTTTATTAAATATATCAAGTTAACATTCAGTGAGAATTAACCTAAGGAAATGAAAATGGTAATGGGATTATTTGCCTGGGCTCCAGAATTTACCAAAAATAGGTGTGAAAATTGTACTGTTATTTGTTGGGTTTATATTATATTCTATAATGAATTTTTTTAAATCAATGTTACTTTTGTAGTTGTCATGAAGTGAGTAGCCATTAGGCTAGACAGGATAAGAGGAGAAAATTAGAAATTGAACTACAAATGGAATGGGGACTCAAAGGAGAATGAGTGATGAAGAAGTCTTAGCCAGCCTCTCATTTCAGTCTCTTTCTCAAAGTCTCTGCAGAATTTTTTAATCGTTCTCTGTGCCTAGAGATACTGCTATGCTACTCCTGTGATATTTCAGCTGTGGAGTACCAGTACCATGATACTGCTGTGATCAGAAACTACTGTGACACTGCAGTGATGCTGTGGGAAGTCCTTTGTAGAGAGGCTTTGATTGAACTTGTGGCTCTCTGTTCTGGCTATCACAGCTCCTTGGTTTAACTAATATTGGTAATATTCATGGCTATGACTATGGCGGATCTTGTCCTGCAGAATCCATATGCTATGTCTGATTTGTAAATAAATGCACAGGGACTGCGTAAAACCTGTGGAGAATAAAAGGGGACTGCACGGCCACTCTTTCAAAGGGAGAGGGCCTTTAAGTGCCTCCTCCACTCTCATGAGGAGAGCACGCAGACCCTTGCTTTGACTGGCTTTTATTGGTTTTCTCATAGCATAAATCAAAGAAGGATTTCATTCATTATACTTAGATTTGCTTTAGGTAATTACTTTTTACACAGATCAATGGAAAGGATGTTACAGATTACTTCTTACAGATTAACAAGAAAAGAATGTTGCAAATGCAAGGGAATGATAAGAGTAATTGGTCTGGTGACACTTCAATCCTTGGGAGAATTAGCACAGACTTCAGGAAGCCACTTCAAAGATATGCAGCTAGCATCCACTGCCTCCATCCAGGGTGAGAGAGTTTTAGCCAAGAGCAAGTCACAAAGCAGCCTAGGTATAATGCAGGCCTGATTTCCCACGAGAGAACTGATCCGTGGGTTTGGCATCCTGCGTGCCCCACGTACATGTGGGCTTTCCCATAAGGCTGAGCTACAATTGCCAGGCAGACCAGTCCCCAACATATGACTACGTACTTCAAGTACTGCAGTAGAACAAATGCAGGCACTCTCCAAGCTGTGGGTCCAGAGATTGAGACATAAAATAATAATTAGAGGTAAAAGCATTTATGAGAAAGAATTTTGCTCCTGTATCTGTCGTAGGCCCATGTAACAGAGTGGCTAATCCATGGCAAAATGTTGAGCATGTTAAATCATGACTTTTCTTTTATTAAGTTGTAATAGAAGGTGGCAGTTTTTTAAACTTTCTCTTGTGTCAGTTTCCCAAATTTTCAATTCTGATTTCCGTTTAGTGAAAAAGTCTGGGAATCACTGCTAGAAGAACATGTCACAGCTATGTAAACCTCCCCCTGAGTTCCAGGCAGTACTACTTGAGCACTTTAAGAACTGTTATTACATCCTTGCAATGGCAGAAAACTGGTGCTTTCAGGAGTGTGTGTATTTTAGGGTCCTATCGCACCCCTGCCTCCGCTGCTGCAGTCTATTGGATAATGCCATGGTTAGAGCTATTGTGTACCATGTATTAAACATCACTTTCTGCCCGGCATTGTGCTAAATGCATCCATCTTCTGATCTTCTCAACCACCACATTAGGTCAGCAGTACTATTCTTATCCATCTTATAAAAGAAAAGACTGTGTTTAGGTTTTCTCAGAGACTTCAAGTTTAGGTTAGGTTACTTGCTGAGATCACACAGACGACTAAATATTTTAGGTTATTCTCCCATATGGAACAGAAAAGTGTATAAAAGGTTATAGTATAAAATAAAAATGAAAGTCAGAAATTATATAATTTGATAGAATCCTCCATAGGAATGACAAGGCTGTTTTTCCCTCATTCTGAAATGACAAACTCTTTTAAAAGTATGGAGAGTCTTAAATAGGTTAAATATCTCTGAGATTTAAAAATGGGGGGGGGGGGTAGTGTTTTAAGGATCTGTTAAAATGTTGGAGCAGAAAACCACTGCAGCAAAAAAGCTAAAGTGACATAGTAAAACAAATGAAACGAAGTATTTCCCTTCTAGAAAGAGTAACTAAGAGACTTCAAAATCCTAGCAATATTAAATCTGAAAATTCTTTAAATGTAGAGACTGGACATGCAAAAGTCTCTTTTAGGATTGGCTCTTTAGCATGACTCTTCTCTCCCCAAACGCCTGCTGTTCCAGTGCAACAGCAATGAGGGTAACAAAGATGGGTATCAAGGGGCAGCAAAGGAGGGACACAGTTGAAGGGAAAGTATTAAAAGTGCAACTCATTTAGTCTTGGCTTACCAGCTTGCCCCTTAGGCTGAATTTTCTCATAATTTTCTCGCATCGTCAGTGCCAGCTGAGCCATTCAGTGCTCCAGGATTGCCAGTTACTCATCATCTCTGAGGTATGCCCAGGAACTCATCAGGAGAAATGAGAAGAAATTTAAAAGAAATTATATGTGTTTTTTGGTCATTTTCATGTTCTTTTTATTCTTTCTTTCACAGGCCCCCAAATTGGAAGTTTTGCTTTTTTAAACCATACTAAAATTTTTCTTTTTAGCATTTATTTTTTTATTTTTATTTTTTTTAAGATTTTATTTCTTTATTTTTAGAGAGAGGGAAGGAAGGAAGAAAGAAAGAGAGAGAAACATCAGTGTGTGGTTACCTCTCATGTGGCCCCCACTGGGGACCTGGTCCACAACCCAGGCATGTGCCCTGACTGGGAATAAAACCTGCAACCCTTTGGTTCACAGCCCACACTCAATCCACTGAGCTACGCCAGCCAGGGCCATCCATATTAAGATTTTTTTTTTTTTAATTTTTAAGTTTCTTGAAAGGAGTATTCATTCCTTATTTTAATTTTGGCATTTGTCGTATTTCTTAGTATAATGCATTTTACTGTTTGTTTTTGTACATATTTTGGAGGATAAGGCCTAAAATATCTTTTGAAAATCTTAATTTGCTTTGCTGTTGACTATATGACCACGTCATTGTTTCTGTTTTAAAACAACTGAATCACATTACTTCTGGAATTGATTTTTCACTTAGAAATAAAAGCCAGCCTGTTGTAGAACTTTTCAGGGAGTAAAAATAAACTGAAGTGATTTTTAAATGAGAAATAAATATATAAAGGCACTATATTTGAAAATCAGATTAACCTATACATTTAATAATTTTTTTAAAAGCATTTTATTGTTATACTGTAAAAATTTTATCTAAAATATAATGAAGTTTCAGTCATAGAAAACAAATTTTCTCAAAACTTCTTGTCATTAAAAACAAATATTGCTATCAGTATTATATGTGAAACTGGAATAAAAATAGCTATAGCCCTGGCCTGTGTGGCTCAGTTGGTTGGAGAGCCATCTCGTACACAAAGAGTCGGGAGTTCAATTCCTGGTCAGGGTACATACCTAGGCTGTAGGTGCAATTCCTGGTTGGGGATCATATAGATGGCAACCAATCAATGTTTCTCTCTCACACTAAATTTTCTCTCTTCCCTCTCTCCCTTCCTCTTTCTCTTAAAT